>CM059497.1:28193507-28438076 GCA_030378355.1 Eleusine indica
CCAACACGAAGTAGAGTTTCCCCCTTATAAATAGTTGAGGAGACACCCCTTTATAATTTCGTCAGAAATATTCAATAAAGAATTTCATCTCCTCTATTTTTAATTGTTTTTTAGTTTTCATTCTCTACATCGATCTACGTGCTCACGATTATCGATAACTCAACAATCTGGTCCTTAATTTGTTACCTCATTTAAAATTGGTCTTGTGATTAATCCCGGACCTACTACAAGAAAGGACAAGGAAATATTTGACAGTTATAATCTGGTCTCGTCCGGCACCAAAATGAGGATTTTTTTCACCGCGCGACATTGTACCCGCCCGTGCGAGTATCCCTCATTTTCCGCTCGCGTGATTGCCTTCCCTCTGTTACCCGATCTGCATCCCCACAGGCCACATCACCAGCGGCTCATCCTTGATTCACAGATCCGCTGCTCGCCTCCTCACTGCCAGCTGGTCCGCGAGCGGCGCCTTCATTGTGCGTCTTCCTCTTCCTCAGATCTCTTTCCTCAGTCAGGTCGACAACGGCGCGGTTCCGACGGCGGGCGCGGCAACGATAGTTAATGCTGGTCCTCGGTGGCATTGGAGCGGCCACATCGTCGCCGACGACGCAGACCAATAGGCTCCAGGCGGTACGACGAGATCTACGTCGATGGGCAGCGAGGTCTTCTTCCATGGCGCGTGGGCTCTCAGCGGCTGTCCCAAATCAGGTCGGGCCTCTCTCATGTTCCGTCAGGGGAGTTCCCCATGGACGTCGTCGCCAAGATGCTGCAACCACTACGGCCTCTCTCTTGTTCCCTGGTCCACAAGGCTATACAACCCGCTTTGCCCCTTCAACGGACTCAAACTACACCCCCTGCATAATCCACCATGTCGGCTCAAAGGTTCTCCATTACAAATTCAATGCATCGCTTCAATGTTTTTTTTTCTCTGATTTTTCCTTGTCCGATTATTCCTAGGTTTTCTTAAATTTTTCATTGTGAGTAAGATATGTATGTATGCATGCTAATGCAGGAGTCGGGTTTCAGCTGTGTCATCTTGCCTTGTTTGAGCACATCCCCAGGGTGTCTGCTCTGATTCAGAGCACTTGTCTCAGGTTGTGCTCAACATGTTCGGATAAATGCCAGGCACAAACTGCAGTAAGACAATCCTATGTATTCAAGAATTCTCACAGCAGAAAAAGGTATTCAAGAATTCCTGTGATTCATTTATGAAATTGCATAAACTCAGGTAGCAGAGCTTGACTTTAGTTCTGATCTAGGTAGCGCCGATACGTCAGCGGTCAAAACTCGGTCGTATTGTGACATTCCCATTTATTTTTTTTAAAAAAAAACAAAATTATTTTACCTTTTCTGCTAGTGGGTCCCGCTGAACCCACCCGTCAGCCCCCGGCTCCATTCACCGCGCGCCGCCCGCGCACATGCAGCGCTGGCGCAAGCGCGAGCGCCGGAAGCGCCACGCAGCGCTGCACGCGGGCCCCGCCGTCGCCGCTGTCACTCGAGGAGAGCTTTTTACCGACACCCATCTTCTCCTTCTCTTCTCTCTCACTCACTTTCTCTCTCACGCGCTCAGCTTCTCTCGCCTCCTCTGTTTTCTTCCGCCGCCGCCGTCCGAGCCCGCACTCACCGCCGACGATCTCTCCACCCAATCCCGCCATCCAAACCGTCGCGCAAACCCCTCTAGCACCTGCCATGGCCGCCGATTGAGTTTTCTTCCGCAAATTCTTCCGTCGCCGTTGCCGAGCTCGAGTTTCCGCTGCCGCTCGTCGTTGTTCCTACTCCGGTGAGCAAACGATGCCGTAGCTTCTCTGCCACTCTCCCGCAACCGCCGCTTCTTTTTTCGTAGCCGCACCTGGCCGAGCCAAGCCCTGGGAGCACGCCGACCCGTCGCGGCTGCGTGGCCGTGCCGCCATGCGCGCGCGCGGGCGAGCCAAAGGCTCCTAGCTGCTGGGCCGTGCTTGCGGAAATGGGTCCACAGGCTGAGCCGCAGTCGCGCGCGCGCGAGAGCCCCGCGCTTGCCTCGCTGGGCCGCGCCTTGCCCCGACCGGGCCGTTGCGACGCTGGGCCGTGTCCCACCCGATTGGGCCGCCCGTAGCTGGGCCGTGCCCCCGCGCTGCGCAGTTGCGTTGCTGGGCTCGGTCCAGCAGTAGCTGGGCTGCCCAATGCCCATAAAGCTGAAATCGGGTTTTCTTTTATTCTTTTCTTTTTCTAGGTTTTCCATTTAAAAATAATTCTAAAGTTTGAATAAAATCCAGTAAATAAATATGGTTTTCTAAAATATTGAAATTAATTTTGTTAAGTTCCAAATAAATTCCTCTACCACTTTATGAAATAAAATTTAATATTTATTTTATATGTTTTTTTTAAATATTTAAGTAAGTTTATAAATTATCTTTTAATTGTTGGTTAATTTATTTTTCTAAGTTAGTATTTATTTTGTTAATGGATTTATTTTATATTTAGATAGGGTAATTAAGGGTTATTAATTTGAATTAAAATATGGTAAACCCTTGTCATTAATGGACTTAATTACTCTTACCATGAAGGAAATACTTCAGACAAGAGTAATTAAAAATTCTTAGTCTAAATATTTATTGGAGTTACCTTTTCCAATGCATTGCATGTCATATTTCATGCATCGTTAATACTAACTTGTGTTATGTCGACGAATCGTATAGGACCCGAGATCATCGAGCCATCTACTAACTGTGGGCCCGAGGCGGTAATTGTTGAGACCACTTCCGCACCTGAATCATCGCACCCGGACGAAACCCAAGGCAAGCACCGGTGCATCCCACCTATGTTTTTAAATTCTTTCTTTTATCACAGTCAGTCGAGTCATGTCTGTGCATTAGGTTCTAGTAATTGATTGACACCCACCTGCATCACTACCGTATCCTATGATGTTTTTACCCTATACAGGTACAGGTAGCACGATAGGCGCTATGCTTATGTCGTAGGATTGTTGGTAGCACTGTATAGGATAAATCTTGAAACATGGAGGATTTAAGTTGATTGAGATCTTTGAGAAATTAAACGAAAGTGGATGATGATGATGAGACCGGACGGGCCCCGTAGAGGAAAGGGCAAAGACTGAGTCTTGCAAGGTGGTAGCCCCGTCCGTGTCAAATTAGTACCAATCCGTTGGCGGCTCCGTGAACAAGTATTGAACAGTACCGTCTACACGCTGGTTTATAGGACCCAGTAAGCTGATGTACCCTAACTATCTCAGTGGTAGGACGTAGCCAACTTTCTTTATCTGGCTGTTAGTGAGATTGAAGTCTCACGGGAGGGAAATGGTGGTCGCCCATGGATAACGTCAGGGACGGGTATCTAGTGGGGTCTCCATATTTCCGGGGAAGTTGGAAACAGATCGACCTCTGGTTGGGATTAGTGGGAAAAGTTGTCATATACGACCAATGCGGTGCGTATGTGTCGTGTAGTCGGGTTTTTACCCAGCTGGTAGAAATTGATTCGAATCGCTGTCCCTCGCAGCAATGAGTACCGCTTGTTCGCTTGGCGCGAACGGAGATAATTGAGAGTATCGAGAAGGAGAAGCATTATTTAAAATTATTTAGTTTGGCTTAATAAATTTTGATTGCAATAATTGCAGGATGCAAAACCTTATTTTTAATGAACATAATCTTGAGCTAATTTTTGAAAATAGATATCCACTGGTAGGTGCTGTTTTTTTCGCAAGTCTGAGTCAACCCACCAGCCAAAGGCCTAAGCATTCTAAATGTCGGCCTTAGCGAGCCACGTTGACGGGTCAGTCTTGTGGAATATATTAGATACTCAGGGTTTGTTCGACTTATTATTTTGTTAGGTGGGGAGCCAAGCTCCTATGGATGGTCAGAAGGCATGCCAGAGGAAGGACAACTGCCGGAGGGAGGTTCTCTTCAGTGGGAACGCATTCCGTCTCCGAAAGAATAGAAATCTAGGTGTGTCTCTGAGAGTGAGATGGAATAAACGTGGTTTAAAACTTGGTTTTTAATGTTGGTCAAACTTCTGTTAAGTACACAAATCCTTGTTGTAATAAATGTTTCTCCGCTGCAAACTCTCGTCTATCCTTTTTGAAAACTTGGTTGTATTATATCATGATGTAATATATTTGGTCTTGTGAGAATGTATGTGCTGTTGTAACTCGCTTCGTCGAGTGTTCTCCTGTACACGGTCCTGGTCATCCTGGAGGGGATGTCATAGCTGGTATCAGAGCAATACAGTTGCAACGACATAACATTCTCAAGTCTGTTTTCAAAAATTCTTTATGAAAATTCTTCTTAGAACCCCACGAGTGAGAACGACAGGGTAGAAAGACGCTAGGAGACACGAGTAGATGTGCTATTCGTTTTAGAACGTGCTTCTGACTGCTAACTTTTAGTTGCATATTGTTTGCATCATGTCATTCTTGTATAAATTAAAATTTTGGGGTTTTGAGGGTTATACTTTGTTTTATACTGTCAGTTTTTCCTCTCGCTGTTTGCTATTTTGTTTTACTGTGGGAAGAAGTGTTTAACTTGTTAAACCTTTTTCCTGCAGATGCCACGGGGACAGAGGCGCGTTCGTGAGTCAGGCGCGTAGGGGACGCGTATGGCAGTCTTAGAGCGTCAGCTCGACGATGTCGAGGCGCAGCTAGCTGAGGTCACTCAGTAGAGAGACCATCAGCAGGTTGCCTTTCGAGAGCGGTTCGAGGCAGACGGACGCCAGATCCGGGAGTCACGTGCACAGATCACGGAGTCGAGCGCACGAATTACAGAGTTAGAGGGGCAGATTATAGAGATTACAGAGGATCGAGATGGTTTCCACCAACAGACACTGTACTTGGAGGAGCACATGACAGGGCTTGCTGAGGAGCTTGACGAGACTAAGAGAAGGTCACGGACGTGGAGGGTCAGCTTACAGGGGTTACGCAGCAGCGTAACCAAGCGATTGAGATTATGCTCGATTTTGCCGACCAGAGAGACCAGCTTCAGCTACAGCTTCAGAACGTTATGGAGGCGCAACAGATATTGGAGGATCATCACCAGGACCTTCACGTGCAGATTGCGCAGTTGCAGCAGCAGATACCGCTACCACAGGGACAGGCAGCTCCTGAGTCGGGCTTAGACTCTCAGGGACCCCCTGCTGAGTCCGAGGCTGCACTTGCCTCCGACGCAGACAGTCACGCACCACCACAGTAGATGGTGCGAGAGTAGGGATAGAGCGATAGGAGTAGGAGGATAGCACCATTTTTGCTGACAGGATATCAGACTGTATAGCCACCGGGTAGGATACTGGAGTTATGAGTGTTTGGATAGTATGGCGATAGTCGCCGTATTTTTGCTGACATAGGTCAGATTGTATAGTGGGTCAATAGTAGACCTAACCACCCCCACTATAGCGGTTTGTACTAATAGTAGTAGTAACTGATGTAGCATGTTACTAGGAAATAAAAGTGGATGTTTATAAAAATGTTACAATGAATTACGTTTAAGGTACGAGTACAAGTTGATATTGATATATGATATTTTTATTTCTCCGCAGAGATGGCCAGTGATGGTAATGACATCGGTGAAGCGGAAGGGCAGCAATGTTATTCGTGTCCAGAAAAGGATGTTCGTATAGCAGAACTGGAAAGCCGACTGCAAGAAAAGGATGAGATGCTGATCATTCAAGAGGGTCAAATAAACAATCAAGTAGAACAACTGACAAACATGGATCAGCAACTTGCAACGGTAAATGTTACAATCCAACAATAGAAGAAGATTTGATTCAGATGCATAATATTTTATTAAACCAGGAACTTGAGCAGCAGCAAAATGAGGAAGCAGAAGAAGAACCAGAAGAAATAATGGACATGGAATCAGTAATAGCTTCAACGGAGATTCCGCCACTCCAGGATGAGAGTGATCAAGTGAACGATTCTAGGGATCAGGAAGTGACTTCCACGTTTCACGTTGATCAGTGATCAGCGTATTAGTTTCGAGATGGTAGGACGAGTAGGGCTGATGTGAACTTTATGAGGTGACGCATGTTTTGTCAGGTTTAAGAAGTTGGAATAAAGTTCTATTTTGTGTCAAGTTGAGCCACGAAAATGTGTTATCAATTGTTTCTATATTATACATGAGTATTGGGGATGCGAATGAAAAAGTTTTTCCTTGAACAGAATGGGTGACACAAGAAATGGAAATGGTGCGAAAAGTTCTCAGCGAGGAGGGGCAGAAGTGCCACCACCTCCACCCACCCTAGCATTGGCCATTGCAGCCATACTAAATCTGGTGTGGCACAAGAAGAGTTGCTTCGGCAGATAGCTCAAAATACAGCACCACCAGAGCATCGTCCCGGTTATCATGCTAATCAGGCAACCTATCCGGACTTTATTGCCACTCGTCCGCCTACTTTTTCAGATGTCGGGGAACCTCTAGAAGCGGACCATTGGTTGCGTACGATTGAGTCTAAGTTGGAGCTAATCCCTTGCACAGATGCCCAGAAAACCTTGTTCGCTGCTCAACAGTTACAAGGAATTGCGGGAGCCTGGTGGGCAAATCACAAGGCAATGCACCCACCCGACCATCAATTCACCTGGGCAGAATTTGTTAAAGCATTTCGAGACCATCACATTCCGGAAGGCCTTGTTGATCAAAAGCGGAATGAATTTCTGGCACTAAAGCAAGGAGATATGACAGTGCATGCATATTCTAAAGTGTTCAACCGTCTAGCACAATATGCTCCAGAGTATGTGGATACAGAGAGTAAGAAGAAGGCTCGGTTCAAAGGAGGATTGACAATAAAACTGCAGTCTCGTATCGTTTTGAATCGGACTGCTAGTTTCAGCGAATTTGTCAGTGATGCCATTATTCTTGAAGATTCTCTCCGTGTCCATAAGGCTGCTAAAGACAAGAAAAGGACATCAATGGGACAGGGAAGTGGAGGACCATCTAAATACAAGCTGGTTTATACATCACCTACAGGTCAGCGTTACCGTGCTACTCCTTCCCGCCCAAATATGTATCGCGCACCTCAACCACCGCCACAACAATATCAGTTCCGTCCACCATATCAGCAGCAGGCTATGCAACAGCCTCGACAATCTTATTCAGCACCACCACCGAATAATCTACCTTGCTATAATTGTGGTCGTACCGGGCATTTCGCTCGAAGTTGCCTGTATCCACCGAAGACAAACAATGCGCCACGTCCACAAGCACCAGGACCAAGCCAACAGAGGAATCGACCTAAGAATCCTCCGGTGAAAACAGGACGTGCCAATTTCACCACAATTGAGGAGGTAACAGAAGGGGGCAAATTCTTGCGGGTATGTTTTCTATTACTGAGCATCCCGCTATGATATTATTTGATTCCGGAGCTACCCATAATTTTATCAGCAAAGCATACGTTCAACAACATCATATCATGCCATCTGAACTATCATGCCCACATCTTATTTCTACACCTGGGGGAAAAATACTTGTCAATCAAATTGCTGCAAATATGCCCCTGAAACTGGGTAGTAAAGTTTATCCCACATCTTTGATCATTTTGGAATGGCAAGGGTTGGATGCAATACTTGGAATGCAATGGATGTATTTTCATAGGGCAATTCTGGATATAGCTTCTAGAGCTGTACATCTAGATTCTCCTATTCACGGTCAAGACTGTTTAACTTTAACCATTCTCAAAACCCTCCTGCCCATGGTTAATAAAATCATTGGCAAAAGTTTGGAAGAGATACCTATAGTTTTAGAATATCCAGATGTTTTTCCCAAAGACTTACCAGGATTACCTCCTGAACGAGATATAGAATTTAAGATAGAACTACAACTGGGAACGGTACCTATATCTCGAAGATCTTATCGGATGTCCTCCAATGAACTTGCCGAGCTGAAGGTGCAATTACAGGAATTGTTAGACAAAGGATATATATGTCCAAGTTCATCACCTTGGGGTTGTCCAGCCATATTTGTCAAAAAGAAAGATCAAACATTGAGGTTATGCGTGGATTATCGGTCTTTAAATGTCGTTACTATCAAGAATAAATATCCACTACCTCGGATTGATATTCTATTTGATCAATTAATGGGAGCCAATGTATTCTCTAAAATAGATCTTCGATCGGGATACCATCAAATTCGAATTAGAGCCGAAGACATACCTAAAACAGCTTTCTTTACCAGGTATGGACTCTATGAATATCTGGTAATGTCTTTTGGCCTGACTAATGCACCGACATATTTTATGTACTTGATGAATTCAGTATTCATGCCGGAATTGGACAAGTTCGTTGTAGTTTTCATAGACGACATTCTGATTTACTCCAAATCGGAGGAAGAACATGCTCAACACTTGCGGATTGTGTTACAACGCTTAAGAGATCACCAATTATACGCCAAGTTCAGCAAGTGTGAATTTTGGTTAAAAAAGATACCCTTTCTAGGTCATGTGATTTCAGCTGAAGGTGTAGCAGTTGATCCAAATAATGTTCAGAAAGTATTGGATTAAAAACCACCAAAATCAGTCACTCAAATTCGGAGCTTCTTAGGATTGGCAGGCTACTATAGGAGATTTATTCCCAACTTCTCAAAAATTGCTAAGCCAATGACAAAGTTATTGGAGAAAGACCGGAAGTATGAATGGGACCAAGAGTGCGAAGAAGCTTTTCAGAGTTTAAAAAGGTTATTGACCTCTGCACCGCTGTTAGCTCAACCAGATTTGGCCAAGCCATTCGATGTTTACTGCGATGCTTCGGGTACAGGGCTTGGTTGTGTTCTTATGCAAGAAGGGCGAGTCATTGCATATGCATCACGACAACTTAGAAAGCATGAAGAACACTACCCAACCCATGATCTGGAATTGGCATCAGTAGTGTTAGCCTTAAAGATCTGGCGACACTACCTTTTGGGAAATTTAGTGCATCTCTATACCGATCATAAAAGTCTCAAGTACATTTTTACCCAAGCGGATCTTAATATGCGTCAAAGAAGGTGGTTGAAATTAATTAAAGATTATGAGATTAAGATTCATTACCATCCAGGTAAAGCAAATGTCGTAGCAGATGCTTTGAGCCGACAAGCGCATTGTAATAATCTCACTCCTCAGAAATGATCAAGGAACTAAAGGGAGAAGTGAGTGAATCAAATCTTCGTATTATTCCATATGGGGTATTAACTAATCTGGCACTTGTTCCCACAATTCGAGAAGATATTGTGACAGCTCAAAAGAAGGATATGGGTATACAACATATAAAGAAGCGAATAAAGACTGGAGACATCACATGCTTCAGAGAAGATGAGGAGGGCATTGTCTGGTTCAAGAATAGAATAGTAGTTTCTAAGGATTTTACCCTTCGTAAGAGAATCTTGGATGAAGCTCACACTTCCAAATATTCTATTCATCCCGGAACGAACAAAATGTATCAGGACTTGAAGCAGAGATTTTGGTGGATAAGGATGAAAAGAGAAATAGCAAAATATATCAATGAATGCGATACTTGTCGACGGGTAAAGGCTGATCATTTAAAACAAGCAGGACCTCTTCAACCTTTAAGCATTCCTGCCTGGAAATGGGAGAATATTAGTATGGACTTTATTGTCAGTTTACCACTAAGTCCAAGAAAGCACAACTCTATTTGGGTCATTGTTGATAGACTAACCAAGTCTACTCATTTCATTCCAGTACATACTCAGTATACTGTGGAAAGATATGCCGAACTTTATATATCTCGTATTCTTTGCTTACATGGAATACCAAAGACTATAATCTCGGATAGAGGAGCTCAATTTATATCCAGATTTTGGGAACAAATACATAAGTCTCTTGGAACACAGTTAATTCGGAGTTCAGCTTACCATCCGCAGACAGATGGGCAAACAGAACGAATCAATCTGTATCTGGAAGATATGCTCCGAGCTTGTGTGTTAACATATAGCAAAGATTGGAAAAAATGTTTACCTTTGGCAGAATTTTCTTACAATAATAGCTATCAAGAGAGTATTGGGATGTCGCCATTTCAGGCTTTGTATGGACGAAGTTGTCGCACACCATTGAATTGGTCTGAAAGTGACGAGAGAATAATTTTTGGACCCGATATAGTACAAGAAGCGGAAGAACAGGTACGCATGATCCAACAAAACTTGAAGCGGGTAAAATCTCGACAACTCAGCTATACAAATAATAGGCGAAGGAAATTAGTATTCGATGTTGGAGATCAGGTGTACTTGCGAGTCTCTCCCACAAAAGGAGTTCAATGATTCGGAATCAAAGGAAAGTTGGCACCGTGATATATCAGACCTTTTGCTATTCAAGAACAATGTGGACCCGTAGCTTATCGGCTGAAAATGCCTACGCATCTTTCCGGAGTCTATAACGTCTTTCATGTTTCTCAACTGAAGAAATGTCTGAAAGCACCGGCAGATGTTATTATCAAAAAAGTGGAACAACTACAGCCAGATCTAACTTACGATGAGTATTCAATCAGAATCATTGATACGAAGGATCGGGTGACAAGGCACAGAACTACCAAATTTTACAAAATTCAATGGAGCAATCATTCAGAAGCGGAAGCTACATGGGAGCAAGAAGAGTTTCTCAAAGCAAACTACCCAAAGTTTTTCCAAGCTGCGACTACTAGTGCGGTACGTTTTTGAATCTCGGGACGAGATTCCTTTAAGGGGGGGGGGGGGGGGGGAGGATTGTGACATTCCCATTTATTTTAAAAAAAAAAACAAAATTATTTTACCTTTACTGCTAGTGGGTCCCGCTGGACCCACCCGTCAGCCCCCGGCTCCCTTCACCGCCTGCGCCCGCGCAGCGCTGGCGCAAGCGCGAGCGCCGGAAGCGCCACGCAGCGCTGCACGCGGGCCCCGCCGTCACCGCTGTCACTCGAGGAGAGCTTTTTACCGACACCCATCTTCTCCTTCTCTTCTCTCTCACTCACTTTCTCTCTCGCGCGCTCAGCTTCTCTCGCCTCCTCTGTTTTCTTCCGCCGCCGCCGTCCGAGCCCGCACTCACCGCCGACGATCTCTCCACCCAATCCCGCCATCCAAACCGTCGCGCAAACCCCTCCAGCACCTGCCATGGCCGCTGATTGAGTTTTCTTCCGCAAATTCTTCCGTCGCCGTCGTCGAGCTCGGGTTTCCGCCGCCGCTCGTCGTTGTTCCTACTCCGGTGAGCAAACGATGCCGTAGCTTCTCCTCTGCCACTCTCCCGCAACCGCCGCTTCTTTGTTGCCGCAGCTGGCCGAGCCAAGCCCTGGGAGCACGCCGACTCGCCGCAGCTGCGTGGCTGTGCCGCCATGCGCGCGCGCGTGGGCGAGCCGAAGGCTCCCAGCTGCTGGGCCGTGCTCGCGGAAATGGGCCGGCAGGCCGAGCCGCGGTCGCGCGCGCGAGAGCCCCGCGCTCGCCTCGCTGGGCCGCGCCTTGCCCCGACCGTGTCGTCACGACGCTGGGCCGTGTCCCGGCCGATTGGGCCGCCCGTAGCTGGGCCGTGCCCCCGCGCTGCGTAGCTGCGTTGCTGGGCTCGGTCCAGCAGTAGATGGGCTGCCCAAAGCCCATAAGGCTGAAATCGGGTTTTCTTTTATTCTTTTCTTTTTCTAGCTTTTCTATTTAAAAATAATTCTAAAGTTTGAATAAAATCCAGTAAATAAATTAGGTTTTCTAAAATATTGAAATTAACTTTGTTAAGTTCCAAATAAATTCCTCTACCACTTTATGAAATAAAATTTAATATTTATTTTATATGTTTTTTTTAAATATTTAAGTAAGTTTATAAATTATCTTTTAATTGTTGGTTAATTTATTTTTCTAAGTTAGTATTTATTTTGTTAATGGATTTATTTTATATTTAAATGGGGTAATTAAGGGTTATTAATTTGAATTAAAATATGGTAAACCCTTGTCATTAATGGACTTAATTACTCTTACCATGAAGGAAATACTTCAGACAAGAGTAATTAAAAATTCTTAGTCTAAATATTTATTGGAGTTACCTTTTCCAATGCATTGCATGTCATATTTCATGCATCGTTAATACTAACTTGTTTTATGTCGACGAATCGTATAGGACCCGAGATCATCGAGCCATCTACTAACTGTGGGCCCGAGGCGGTAATTGTTGAGACCACTTCCGCACCTGAATCATCGCACCCGGACGAAACCCAAGGCAAGCACCGGTGCATCCCACCTATGTTTTTAAATTCTTTCTTTTATCACAGTCAGTCGAGTCATGTCTGTGCATTAGGTTCTAGTAATTGATTGACACCCACCTGCATCACTACCGTATCCTATGATGTTTTTACCCTATACAGGTACAGGTAGCACGATAGGCGCTATGCTTATATCGTAGGATTGTTGGTAGCACTGTATAGGATAAATCTTGAAGCATGGAGGCTTTAAGTTGATTGAGATCTTTGAGAAATTAAACGAAAGTGGATGATGATGATGAGACCGGACGGGCCCCGTAGAGGAAAGGGCAAAGACTGAGTCTTGCAAGGTGGTAGCCCCGTCCGTGTCAAATTAGGACCAATCCGTTGGCGGCTCCGTGAACAAGTATTGAACAGTACCGTCTACACGCTGGTTTATGGGACTCAGTAAGCTGATGTACCCTAACTACCTCAGTGGTAGGACGTAGCCAACTTTCTTTATCTGGCTGTTAGTGAGATTGAAGTCTCACGGGAGGGAAATGGTGGTCGCCCATGGATAACGTCAGGGACGGGTATCTAGTGGGGTCTCCATATTTCCGGGGAAGTTAGAAACGGATCGACCTCTGGTTGGGATTAGTGGAAAAAGTTGTCATATACGACCAATGCGGTGCGTATGTGTCGTGTAGTCGGGTTTTTACCCAGCTGGTAGAAATTGATTCGAATCGCTGTCCCTCGTAGCAATGAGTACCGCTTGTTCGCTTGGCGCGAACGGAGATAATTGAGAGTATCGAGAAGGAGAAGCATTATTTAAAATTATTTAGTTTGGCTTAATAAATTTTGATTGCAATAGTTGCAGGATGCAAAACATTATTTTTAATAAACATAATCTTGAGCTAAAATTTGAAAATAGATATCCACTGGTAGGTGCTGTTTTTTTCGCAAGTCTGAGTCAACCCACCAGCCAAAGGCCTAAGCATTCTAGATGTCGGCCTTAGCGAGCCACGTTGACGGGTCAGTCTTGCGGAGTATATTAGATACTCAGGGTTTGTTCGACTTATTATTTTGTTAGGTGGGGAGCCAAGCTCCTATGGATGGTCAGAAGGCATGCCAGAGGAAGGACAACTGCCGGAGGGAGGTTCTCTTCAGTGGGAACGCATTCCGTCTCCGGAAGAATAGAAATCTAGGTGTGTCTCCGAGAGTGAGATGGAATAAACGTGGTTTAAAATTTGGTTTTTAATGTTGGTCAAACTTCTGTTAAGTACACAAATCCTTGTTGTAATAAATGTTTCTCTGCTGTAAACTCTCGTCTATCCTTTTTGAAAACCTGGTTGTATTATACCATGATGTAATATATTTGGACTTGTGAGAATGTATATGCTGTTGTAACTCGCTTCGTCGAGTGTTCTCCTGTACACGGTCCTGGTCATCCTGAAGGGGATGTCACACGTATCCGATACTTAACAGTGTTTACCTACTGTTTCTCTTGTTTTGTTTTGACAGTTGCGTATCGGCAACCATATCGCCGTTTTTGTATCCCATATCGGAATTTCCTTGGTTCTGACCTTCCATGCATATCATGTGCATGATAGAATGCATGGACACAGGGATGTCTTCGAGAATACATACTGAAAAAAGATGTCATGGCAGAACTGTGGGGATGGTTTTCAGTAGTTCTGTTGCTCATTATTTTTGGAACAGTTCGTTGATGTTTCACAAAATAAACAAGATGCCAATTGTCATCTTGTGCTGGCAGGTAGCAACAGGTAGGGATTAATCGGTTTCCCTGTTCAAGCAGCCAGTTAAAACGAGCACTGATTCATGGCATGCGGCCTGTGGTGCTGCCCTGGACATATACCTTGTGGTATCTTTGCACAATGGTGTACTTACTCATAAAAAAAAAAGATTATGGATTTTTTTCAAAAATCAAGTAGTGTTTTAATTAAATGCAAGTTTACTACTGAGGTTATAGTCACACTCACATATTCAACCTTCCCTATTGGTTGGATTTGAACCTATGTACATAAGAGGATATATATAGTGATCATTTGGCATGATTTCCTTTTCATTAGGGCAACATGTTGATGGAATTGTGTGAAATGGAAGAATTTTTTATTATTGTATTTTTATTTTTTTCAGAAACTAAATCACCGGCTATAACACTCTTTTGATTTATACAAAGCGATGTTTGAGGATAAAATACAAACAGGATTAGCATCAGGTGTCTTAAAATTCACTAAAGTACTTATATCATACTAATTTGTTTGTTTGTTTATCCATCATTGTTTACCTTAGTTCAAGAAGTGGGACCGGTCATGCTTCTGCACTGTTGGATCATCTTCCAAGTCAGGCGTAGGACCTTCATTGAGAGGACCAGTAAGTTTACCCCCTTTGACTTATCTATCCTCATTGGCACCATTAGCTTACTGTTGCTTGGGCAGTAGAACATGATGGGTGGGGACGAAACACGGGCAACCTCAACCAGAGTGAGATCAAAGAATGTTGTTACCTTGAATCTTGTGTTGTAATCTGCAAATTCATACAAATATCTAACAAGTTTATGGAAGCTAAGAGTAGAATGGACACTTTAATAACTCAGGTACATCTATTGATGCAAACTGAGAGCTTGAAAAAGTTACCAGTAAATGAGAAAGGACTGCATCAGTGTATTCTTGTGTCTTTTAAATCTTTCCACGCCTTTAGGTAGCATGCAGTCCCAGATCCTGGCTAATTTTGCTTCCACATTTTTGGCATTCCACTTCACTTCCAAATGTTGCCTAACTATATGACTCTGCACCTCTAAATGTTTCTATGAATGCTTTGGTTTCAGGAAGAAAACTTGTTTTAGTACACACTAAACTTGTTTACCTTTATTTGTCTTTCAGAATTTAGAGCTTGTGATTGTAGGACAGTTGCTAAAGAAAAAGGATAGACTATAACAAAGGGGACAAAAGGTAAGAGTTCACTGATGATGCTTTAGTTGATAGGTTTCCTACAATTAGTTTCTAAGAACATGGCCAATGTCTCAAGTGGCTTGAACTTAAGATTGAAATTTCAGATGAAATAGTGCCTGTTTGATTCGGCTGGCAACATTGGTTGTATGAAAGTAAGTAAATTTCACAGCTCTGGGTGCAAGAGTGGAGTGCATCAACATATTGCATCTAGGGACCATATTCTCGCTCATAATGCAGTCTATTTTGAGCTGTGAACTCTGTTCATCTTCGCCAACAACCTTTGGGTGTTCTTCCCACTATTTTGAGCTGGCTTCTATAGGTGTACTTATTCCTGGCTTCCTGCTAATGTGTTGATATTATAAAGCAAAAGTTTTGGCTTTGATTTGAAGTTAAAGTGATTGCTCTATCACTTGATAATGACTTGGACACACTCCATTGTATTGTTTTAGTGAATACATGAAGCTATTACTTTTGACTGACATATACAACCAGTGATGTGCTTAATGATATACACCTGTCCGTGGAGACATTGCCAAAAAAAATAGGTAAACTCTAAGGTCAAATGTTCTACTGAATACACCTGTCATTTCCATGCGTATAGCATACTGTTGTGAGTGCATCATCATTTTCTATAGCACGTAGCATACTTTTTATGTGGATGATAACATACAGCTTATATTAAAAAAATGACCACTCTTTTTTGAATTTTTGATCAATAAAGATTTGTTAGATAAACATTCATTTTGATAAAACCAACTATCACTTCTTGCCAATATTTGGTTTTAATATGAAATCAACTGTCTGATAATCGAAACATTAATCTGTAGTGATTCAAAATAACTGAGATTAAATCTAAAATGCTTGGCGATTCCAAGCATTAGTCATGTTGGTGCTTTATGGCTCATTTTTAACAGTCAGCGCTATAGCAAGTTTTTTTTTTTAATTTTGAGCAATATGATTGGTTTGCATCAAAATTTTGCAAAATACATGGAAGAATATTGCTTATATAGTTAAAATTGAATGATAAAAGTCATACTCATTGCAGTTCAAAGTTGTATGAACTTTTCTTGTTCGTGATTTTTGTTCATTCTCTTCGGTCAAATTGAGCCCCTTGTGTATGAATAGAGTTTGTTGAATTGAGGTCCGATTACATAAATCCAGTATGCACCAGTATAGACGATCTTGCCATTGTTAACTATGCTAAGTGATCTGGAAGTGTTATAGTCGTTCTATTTTTAATACACTGTAATAAACTCTCTTTCGGGCCTTCTCTTAGAGGAAACCAGCATATTGACATACAACTCTATTACTGTTTATTACGTTTCAGTGATTTCAGTTACAATAACAAGTTAATTCACTTCATGATAATGTTTCTAACAATTGATTCTCCTTGCTTGACTTCTTTTCGCCAGCTATCCACCCCCAGGTGAGACGCGCAGGACCATCATGCACAAAACCGTACAAGTATGACTCCAAGACAAGGCTTCCTCCCTACAGCCTAGCGTGCTAAAAGGCTGTCCAGGGGAGTGACGTGAAGCCCACAACCTAGGGGATGAGTGACGTGAATGAGTGAATCCAGCAACATGACGAGAACTACCTGATGCAACCGTGACAGTCAGTGTGGGCTGGTTAATTGTATGTTGACATGACCAACTTGCTGGTGTGCTGTTTTTGTGATGCTGGTGTTACAAATTCGTGGCGTCTCTGTGTAATAAACAGTCAATGATTTATCATTCTAGAACCATCGTTTTTCAAAATTCTATATGAGGGTTGTACATTTGATTAGTCTCTAATTTTGCTTACATTTGGTTTTGGCCTACCTGTGCTTTGATGTTATGCTAATTTATTAGATGAGTCTGATTTTCATCCTTGTTTTAAATATGGTCAAAGATCCACATATTAACATTCCATCTTCATACTATATATCTGAGAACTAAATATCTTTATCAGTGTTTTTTTTATCCTGATGTTTTTATAAATTATAATAGATACGACTGGATTATTTGTATGTTAATATGATTGTTTTAAAATATCAACTTATATATGTTAACCTCACTTTTACTCGCGAGTTTACCTTTGTATTGGTAGCCTCTCCCAGATATTTGACTGTGTATTGTAAACCCTTCCTTATTCACACTTAATACCAGTGAGAAAAAAAAAGTTTTTACCTAATCATGTATGCAAGATTCTCTTCACCAAGGTAAAGATGTATCATTAGATTGTCTTTAACATAAGTTTTCATTTAGTACATATTTTTCTACCTAATTATGTATGCAGGATTCTCTTCACCAAACTAAAGATGTATTATTATACTGTCTTTAACATAAGTGTTCATTTAGTACATATGATAGTGTTCTAGAACATTGGTAACGTATGTGTCGCACATGTAAAAAACTAGTATGTAATAAAGATACATATTATTATTAAAATTAATATTAAATTGATTGATTCAAACCTTAGATAATATACATGTTATTCAAAACACAAGTAATTATTTCATAATACTTAGTCCTATGCACATGGAAATGAAAACAATATAGTATGTAAACATCACAAAGATTTATCTAGCAATATAAAATGAGACCACTTTCTAACATATAAGATAATAAGAAAATCAATAACTTCAAATGAGTATAGAACCTCGTCTATATAAATTTTATTATCGGAGGACCCTAATAGGCGGCATCGCGGGCTTGGACCTCTATCGAGGGGCTGGTCTAGACCAGAACCTTTCCCTCCTCTCATGTCATCGATTCCTTGAGCCACAAGAACACACTACCACCACAAAAGGTGTAGACCGAGAGAGCAGAACAACGTAAGGAAGATTCTCAATTGGGTCGTCTAGACGGGGTAGGCACTTTTCGGTGACGGACAGGGCGACTGACAATCGGGTCATCTAGACGGGATAGGCGCTCTTCGGTGACAGACAAAGCGACGGGATCCAACTCAGTCGGAGCAAGCTCTTTGGCCTGATGACGATGAGGTCAGCACAAGAGAAAAAAGGCAGTGGGCTGGAAAGAGGGCATTTTGGACTTTTCACCATATTTCTCTCTCCTCTTGCACATGATATTAATTTTTTAATCAGTTCCGTGTCTCTCTCCATATACCCACGATTTCATAGTGTATATCGGCAAAGATAAAAAAATGGTGACCTCACTTTAAAAGTGTCCGAGAGCAAAATCTGACTATTTAATTTGTCGTTGTTTCTTTTTAGAAAATATAATAATCAGGCATATTAGAGATGCACACACAATAAAAAAATGTGCAACCAGTAACCAAACATAATAAACTAAAAATATATTTCAAGGCAACTATTTTCATATGCTCTTAGTTTATGGTGTATACTTAGTAACCACTTTAATTGACGACATTTATATTCTTATTCTGCACCTAACTAATAATTTATCATCACTATAATATATGATTTTTTAAACAAACTCTCCTAATGTATTTCTACTCCTGTGAAGGTTTATTTGGTATGTTTTCAAAAAGATTGGCAATGCAAAAACCAAGAAATATCATCATATCCATAATAAAACAATACAGGGGCCATCAACAACCGACCGACGTGACCCCTAGATAGAGTTATTCGGTCCTGACATCGTTCATCAAGTGAGACACACAATTCGTTAGTTGATCTATAAGGGAGCCTTTCTAATAAACTATACAAAGAGGACTATTTTCTCAAAAATAACCGGTGCATTATGTATAGTTGACTATCCACGATGGCACGCCTTGTCAGCTGTGTGGCAAGCTCGGGGACACGACACCTGGGCAAGCTCAGGCCACCATGTTGTCAGCCTACACCAAACTTCCAAAAGAATGAAAATAATGGTAAAAGAAGAAGCTACTGTAGTGCAAGTCATGCACTTCCCGAAACCTATGGTGAGACTGTAAAATAAGAGTAACATCAGGAAGTAATGCACTTGTTCCATCTATAAATGGGTACACTGAAGTACACGGTGTGAATTCAACATACGCAAAAATTATTAAGGAGAAAAAACTAAATGCAATCAAGAATAGTTGCACGTGTTAATCTTAGCCTATATGGAGACAGCTCTAAAATCAAATATCCACATAGCTAATCAACATCTCAATTTTGATAATGGGAAAGGTCGAACTCAAAAAGGACAATAAGAAATGGTACAGCCTCAAGTGGGAAAGAAAGAAAATTGTAAAGTAATGAGAAACAAATAGGGACAATAAAATATTGCCATTTGTGTTTCCTAAAATCAAAGCCAAAATCAACATAAATAACTTACCTTTTGGAGTCATTTTGGTGAAGATATGTAAAAGATTTTGTATCTGCACACAATTTATTTCTTCTCATTTTTTCAACAAGTGTGAGCAGATGTAGACATGTCAAAATAGCTCCCAACTTACCATGCTCCTAGAAAACATAGATGATTGTGCAACAAGTATAAAATGCTTACAAACAGAAAATAATCCTCAAAGCTTTAGAAGAAAAAAAAATTCCAATTAGTTCAGAAGACGCATGAACCAACAAAAATCATCAGGATACACCTACATAAATTGAAGAAACATTTTGAGCAAGCTATCCTTAAGAAAACGATTACCTTGTCCTTGATTAAGTCAAAATTAGCAGCAGAAGCTTGATTACCTCTCATGCTGCCACACCTAATGAGCACATTCTAATTACCTTACATTGGAAAAGGATTACTAAATATATTGAAAGGAAAATATTCACAAAACAATACCAGATAGTGAAATCCTTTCTATAAATCCATAGTAAAAACACTAAATCTTAGATAATCTGGAAAACTGTTTATAGATCTATAGAACCACACAGATCACAAATTGGAAGGATAAAAAGTAATATGAAAAGTAGAAGAAAAATCACCATTTGAAACCAATGAAACAAAACTGTATATAGTATTAGATGAGAAAAAAGTATTGCTTTTTACATCATATTGTCATATATATCTGCTTATACAACATTATATCATTGTTCAGACATGTAAGCAAAAGTAAAAACATACAAAATTGAAGGTAAAGCCGAGAGTTCTGATGATGGTTATAGCTAATAATGACTTTGAAACATGCACTGTGCTATGCTAACTCATAAAAATAAATTGCAGAGCGAAACAACATTGCGAAAATTGCAGTCGAACAACATTGGAAGGTGGAATCGTAACTTGGGTAGCACAAGAAAGAAGCAATTTTACCTAAACCTTTTAGGTCAGGCAAAGTTTTCAGGGTAACCTGAAAATAGATTTTAGAGCTTTTCTACCTACCAACTCCTAGTAATCTTACTCAGAATATGAGGCAATAGCATACAGTTAAGTTTACTGCAAAATAGTTCAATATCTCAATTCAACAGTTAAGTTTACTGCAAAATAGTTCATTCTTAACCAGAAACGTCAAAAGAGTAATGGTAAGTTTACATAAGGATACACATGTCGACGATAGCACGCAAAGTATCAGAGTTTGCAATGAACACGAACTCTTTCCCCTGCGCGAGGGTCAAAAAAGGAGAAGAATGTTAATGAAAAATTGGATGAACCAAAAAATGCTCCCCGCTGATTGCAAACCTATGACAATAACAAATCAAGCCTGCTGCTGCTGTGACGAGATGATGTCACCATGACCAGGAGGGTATCTGAAATTTTTGTGCAATGACAAAGTTATTAAATTAGCCTTTGTATTCATGTCGTGAATTTTTCTGATCTTGTTATATGCGAAAATAGCTTACCAGCCATCCTTGCAGGTCTTCCACTTGGAAAGCCACGGCAGGAACTCATCAGCTACCAAACGAGGATAGTTGCTCTGTATTAGAGTGATTTTTTTATTATTATCAGAATTTTTTATTATAATACTATTGAATTAGCAGGCTAATATTGAAACATAAAGTTCCTAACAAGCATATAATTAAGCACACCTGATTGAATGTTTGGATTGGTATATTTCTCAACAATCTGCATGGGAAATGTACTTATTAGCATCATGATACTTATTTGGTGTACTTTGGATCTCCAATGTGAAGAACAAAACTTACCTTCAAGGTGTCTTCGCGATCACGGGTGTTGAAGGAGTTCATCAGAATCAGCGGCATACTGTTGCCATACTTCTTTCTGCTTGAGCAACTAAAAAATAAAAAAATATGCCAATATCACCAGGTGTCATAGTTCCAAACAGAATATCAGACTTTGAATTCGAAGAAACATTGCACGGATCATGAGATGTTTGTGGAAAATATATACCAGAGATATCTTATTACTTGGATATATTGCTGAGTAGGTCGAGTTCCAATTTAGGTAAAGCCCATGAAGATAACTATCCGAATGATCACTTGAAGTAGGCGACAAGTCAGCATTAGAGATTGAAAGTTAGAGATAGAATTTCACTTGGAGATAATATTGTAACCCTGTCCCCCGAATATATAAGAAAGGGCAGTGGCTCTCTTATAGACATCGCATCATATCATATACAATACACCACAAAACACAGGACCTATCTAAACCTTACGTCTTGTGTGTCCATCAACTCTCGATTTTGCGCATGTCTTTACCGATAAATAAGGATCATGAACTACCCTATGATCCACTGCCGATAATAATATCAACAGTTGGCGTGTCAGGGGCCGCGTGAAGATCGGTTCGTCGAGTTCGATGGCTTTTTTCCTGAAGTTTCAGTTGTGTCGTGCGATGATCTGCGGCCGCCTCAAGGCGTGTGTTTCGCGTCGCTGCGTCGGATCGCATGCATGTGCATGTCGCGGCGCTGCAGGCTCGATGCGACATGATTGTGCATAGCTGCGGCCGGGCATATACGAGTCGGCGAATTTATCAAGTAGTCGACGTTTCGTCGAGTTCTGCTTGTATACGAAACATGATGAGGTCTGCATGTGCGCAGGGGGAAGTTTCTTTTTCTTTCTTCATTCTTTCCAGATTATTTTATTTCTTATTTGCTAATCAATTTGGCTTAGCCGAGAACTCATCACGTAGTACTTTTGGACTCTTTTTGTTTTGCACAAATGAATTATACTACATGGAGACACGGTGCCTGACTGGTGGTTCAAGATCGTGATCGATATCGGCTCAGGGCGATCGATAACGGCGACTCGGGAGTCGGTTTCATCGTTGTTCTTGCATTCGACTTCACGTGTGATAAGTTGTGCGGCAACGCCAGACAACTAGTTCGCGGCAAGATCCATGTCGTTAATAGAGGCATGGAAGGTCGATTAGATTGACTTGGATATGGTACGATCTCATTGAAGTAAGCCAAGGAGTTGGCTGATAACTCGGCGAGTTAAAGATGTCGAGTATTAGCACATGTATTCAGAAGCTAATCTGATCCGAGCCGTCTAAATCAGGGAAGGCTAAATCTTTCCTTTTTTATTGTTTCTGCACTATTTTATTCCATATATCCTAATCAATCTATTTAGTGGGAAACTAATCATGTGTTGCCATGCATAAGCCTCCCTCGACATCGCTATCGTGAGGCTGCATGCATGCTGGTGTCGTCGTCTCGGTGCGACGTTGCAGAAGATCGGACAGATTATGTGCATGATTGCACGCGCTGATATTGAGTGCCGGCATGTCATGTGATGCTGTTGGATCATGCGAAATCACTGGACATGACGATCGTATTGCACATAAAGTCGGCAAGTTCATCCTTAAGCCGATCAGGCAGTTGACAAACTTGGCGAGTTTGGCTTGTACACGGAGGCCAAGTCGAGTCCAATACTCAGCTTCCTGCAAACAACACATTCACGTGCCCACCAGGGAGAGCTCGGTCCTTCTTTTTATTCTTTCCATATTATTATATTTCATATACACAAATCATTCTGATTAATGGAATACTCATCACATGATGGATCTTTTTGCATGTACGAGTTGTACGCCGTTTTATTTACTAATCAATCTCGATGAGCAACACGGTGAATCCCGTCATCTACTTGATGGGTCGACGACGCTCGTCCACGCGGCCATTGTTAATGGTGTCATGGATAATTGCTGACCGATTGCATTGCGCATGGAGTTGGCGAGAGAATTGTTGAAGATCACGAACTAGACGAGTCTAGCAAATTTAGAAGCGAACGATCCCATCGAGTTCCGGCTATACACGTACTAGGACTTTGCTACGAGTGGTGCATGTGCCAAACAAGGGAAGTTTATTTCCTTATTATATTCCCTCTGCATTATCATATTCCTTAGATTTGGTAATCAATATGATTAGTGGATCACTCATTACATCCTTGTTGTATCATGTCCATGCATGTCACCTCGTATGATCTCCCGCCGATGCCGAGTGCAAATTCAAGACATGCTAGCTCTTCGGGCAACCTGATTACATGATGATTTGCTTACTCCGTCGACGACTCGGCAACTTGAAGGCTAGTGCAGATTAGAAAAGAGGCTATTACTAAAAGCCGACTTCATCATCATTGTGGTGCTTGACTTCGTGGCATGAAGACGCTCGCGGTTAGGCGATGACCGGACGATTTTTTCACTTGATGACTCGACTATTCTCTTGGCAACACGACGGCGGCTTATGATTTAGCGACTTGTCAGACAATTGGTGACTCAGCCAACCACTCAGCAAGGCAATTCAGTTACCAACCACTCAGCAAGGCAACTCGATGAGTCCGACATGCACATGGAGGCAAAATCCGAGTCAATGTCTGCACTGCGTATCGGGAAGTTTTCTTTCCTGTTTATTTTTTCCCTATTTATTTATCCTTTATATGTTAATCAATCCGTATCAATTAGTAAGCTGGATACTTATTATGTGACATACCTTTTTGGCATGTATGTATGAGTTGATTATCTACGCCATTGTTGGTTGTACGTGCTTGTTGCTGTGAAGAGACTAATGATAAAGATGTCACGTCAAGTCGTCACTAGGCCGATGGTTCGGCAATTTGACGATGCAATGATTCGTCTACACGGCCAGTGGCTCAAGCAAAATCATCCGGTAACATGACTATCGGCTTGATGATCTAGCAGCATGCTTGAGAGCTCGTTTTTGACTCGTCGATTATTTAAGAGCTAAGTCATTCTTTTATTACTCTTTACTAGAAGTGATGCACGTGCGGCACCCACGTCAAGCAAAATTCTCAAAAGTGAATTTAAATCAAAGGCAACCAAATTTTTCATTACATGACTTCAACCAAAATTAAATCAAACATATCACTCATTTCACAAGAACCATTGATGCAAATTACATAGCATAATTTATAATAAAAATTTTGAAACACAAACGACTATCTTCAATACTGTTTAATGATGTCCAGTACTTTCTTAATGTCCTCTGGTATGTTGGTGGTGCATTCATTTCCTTGAAGCTTTAACATGTCTATTACAAAACGTGCCCTCATGACACGTGGCTCCTAAAAATAACTTCAAAATCAGTAGATGAAATTGTTAAAATAGATAAGCATGCTTGTAAATAAAAGCTTACTCTGCATAACATGTTGTATATGATTCTATCACCAGTCCACAAGCGCATGAATTGAAGAACTAAAAGGCCTGACGCTTTCCTGTAAAGAAGAAAATAATGATACAATTATGCCTCATACAATGTGTACCAAATTAAGAAAGAAAGATTTTTTTTTCATGTTCAACATATCGGCTTGTGCTTCGTGTATTACCATAAGGCATTCTAAGTGGCCATGATTGTGACATCCCAAGCCACAAAAATGTTGGTTAAGATAACACCATGTTAATTTGCTGCTTAATTCAAAATTTCAAATAAATAAAGTGTCAAAGAAAAAGGGGAATTAACTTGAATAGAAATTCCACTAATTGGCCAAATAGTAGCTTTTCAAAAACCTGGCAAAAACTCAATGGAAGTGTGCCCATATTTTTGCATATTCCAGCAGGGCAGATCAAGAAAGAATTTTGGGGAATTTACTGGAATTTTTAATAAAGATTAACCCCCAAAACAATTCCTAAGTGCAAAAAAAGCACCTCTGTTCCAGGAATTTTAGTTAATTCTCCAGAGGGAATCTCGACGGGGCCACAAAAGAAAAGTTGGCAAGTGGGATTTGCTGAACCCGCACAAAAATTTGCTAAGGATTTGCAGCAACGTAGTTGGAGAATTTAGCAAATTACCGAACACTGTTCTAGTCAATCGAGGTCAACCCCTCCCTGTCCTTGAGCCATTCTCCGATCGACACCGCCGTCCTCTCCCGCCGGCCACCGCGCGCTCTCTCTCTCCCTTGCCCATTCCGGCCACTGCTCTGCCTGCCAGCGCTGTGCCACCGGCGCCGCCTTGAAGGCGACCACCGTCGAGCCAACCGCCTGCTGCCAGCTCGCCCCCGCTCTCTCCCCCCCCCCTTTTCCCGGTTATAAGCGCCCGGCGGCAAGAGCCCCTCCCCGCGCTCCCGGCAAGTAACCGCCCCCCCCCCCCCACACCTTCATCTACCCTCTCGCCCCACTCCAGAGGCTCCCGGCCCCTACGTCTCCATCACCGACGAAACCAGCGGCGGGATTTCGAGCCGCGCCTCTGTTTTCGGCCGCCATGATCGCCACCCCGTCGAGCTACGCCTAGGCCGCCTCCCGTCCGCTCCTACCTCCTCAAATCGTTGCGCAAGGGTCTCCCCTGGCAGTTCCCTAACCCGCTCCCCCTCTGCCGCAGGGACCTCGCCGGAATCGATAAAGGAAGTAGCCGCCGCCGTCGGATTCTTCCCCACCCCGCCGACGAGACCCCCCTTCTGGCCCTCCCCGTCGCCTAGCTCCCCCACGCCGTCAATCTCCGCACCGAGGTGATGCTCTCCCTCCACTCCCCGACCCTTCTCGCTCGCCGTGCTCGCCGCGCAACGCCGCCATACCCCGCCTCTGCTCCGCCGCTCGTCGCCGGCCGTCTCCGGCGCTTTCCGCGGGGTACCCACCGGACCCACGAGGTCGCCGTGAGGTGCTGAGCATGTGGGCACACGAGGTTGGCCGGGCCGCGCTGCTGATTTGGCCGCTGGCCGGGCTCGCCGGCACCGGCCACACCGCGCGCGCGCGCGCGCCCGCGAGGGTTTGAAATCGCTGGGTGGCAGTTCTGTAAATTGCCCCCAACTTTGCTAAAAAACTTCAAAAATTCATAACTCAAAAAATAAAAGTCCAATGAGCATGAAACCAATTTTGCTGGATTCCTAAAAGCTTCCTCTACCAGAAAAACAAGATGAGATCCAAGGTTATGCAGTAGGTTAGTAGAATTAAATCACCAAAGTTAGAACCTTGCTAAGAGTATTAAATTAATAATTCAAAATCTACAACTGATAAAATCATGGGATTTGGTCAGTAAGCACTTCATGTCATTCCTAAACTTTCTGCTAAAGCACATTTCCATCTTTTATGCAAATTTTAGTGTTATTGCATAATCCCCATTTTTTTTAGTAAATAAATTTCTATAAATGCTTGGGTAGGATTTTAATTCTGAAATTTTGCATTCCTACTCTTTGAGCATTTCTACATAAGTATAAAATCTCCATGAAAAATGTTTGGGCACCATCAGTGTGCTTTTGGCTGTTAAAGTCACTCATTCCTAATTAACTTAAGAATTTCAATATAATTGTTGCCTAATATATGCATATGGTTCTTATTAGTGGTAAATCCATCCTTGGGACAGCCCATGCAACAAGTTAATCTTGACTTACAGTGAAGTTATGATTTTCTTTTGCATAATAATGATTCACAATTAATGTATATATCTAGATTAGTCAGGGCTACAATTAAAAGTGAACATGTAAAACTCTAGGAGGTTGCAATTAACCTTGCAAAATAAAAATTTCTATGTTCTCTTGCATAGGTAGTTTAATTGGGGAATGAGCCCTGGGTAAGTGGGAAGTCAAGGAGCCTTGCATGTTTGCTAAGTGGGCCTCGATGGCATACTCGTAATTGGATATAGGTGATATGCTCATTTATTACCATGCCTCCCATTTCCCTAATTAGAAGTTTGTCCCCTGAAAGTTAATAATTGCCAGAGTGTGGTACAAACATGTCATCTCATGCATGAGCATCATTCCATCAAATCCTATTTATTGAGGAAGTGTCATGCATCATCGTCCAACTCCTGACCATGCATTGCACTGCATTGACTAGGGAACGAGACTGGGAGCAAGGACGTGACAAGCAACCCTGAGGAGCCCGAAGTGGAGCTAAACCCCGCCAAGAACTTTAGCTACAATCACTCCCAAGGCAAGCCCCGGTGCACACCTACTGATTTACGAGTCCTTTTATTTTGCCACCATAGAGGGATATTGTATTGTGCATTAGGTATAGGGCTTGGATGGAAACCCACTTGCATACACAAACTGTGACCTATACTTAGTTACGTCAGTAAGCCTTTCGTTAGCAACTGCTAGGCTTAAATTAGTGGAGTCAACGGTAGGCTATGGGATCACTTGATTCAATCATGATCCACGTGAAGAATAAAATTGGTTAAAATTTGGGAACCTACCGTTGCAACCACGCGGACAAGTATTGAACAGTACCAAGTGCATACCTCTATATGGGAATTGGTAAACCTAGTAACTTGGGCGCCGTATTGTTGGACGGTATTACTCATCGATCCAGAGGTGATGTGAATGGCACGGTGGATGCACGGGTCGAGGACCGCTGGAGAGTGCACGGGTTAAGCCTCGGATACAAAGTACTGTATCGCGGGGAGGACGTGTACTCGGGATCGATGGCCCCGGATCGACTTTATCGCAACCTCGTGAACGGTGGCCATACGTGTTCTTAAATGATGCGTATGTCGTGCATTTGGGTTATTCTCCTGCAGGATGTAAATCAATTCGAATTGCCGTCCCTCGCGGTCATGAGTACCTCTTGTTTCAAGCAGTGGCAATGATACTTTAAGTAGAGAAGTTTGTTTAGGATGCCGAGATTTATTTACTCTATGGATACGATTTGCTATGTTGTATTGCTCTTTATAATTGTACAAGTCTTAGCAGCTAGCTAGGTTCCACTACAGTCCCTCTTCTGCAACAAGCATAGAATTAATAGGTGCTTTTATGCATACTAGGAATAAGCAGCGTAGCATAGAATTAATAGGTGCTTTTATGCAATTATCAAATAAACCCGGTCTGCCCCCTGCATACTAGGAGTCGGTTTTAGTAAACCCCTTTTGGACGGGTAAGTCTTGCGGAGTATGCTAGATACTCAGGCTTTGCGATTATGTGGTTTTTCAGGTTTGCCTCAAGCGACTTATTGCGATTGCTGTAACAAAATTGTGTGGGAAGGCGAGGAGCCCCAGAATTGGACCATTGAATGGGTCCCCGGCTCCCCTAATCAAGACGAGTGAGCCACTACCCTAGGGCCGGCGTGGCTTGCTTAGGCTTGGCGGAGTGTTTGTCGTATCTCCCACCTCCGCATAATTATGAAATATGAACCAAGAACATATGTATAATAATGTAACTAAATTTGCTTCCGCCATGACTCTTGAGCTGTAATATTATACCCTTAATGCTGTATCTCTGTAAATGATGGATGTCCTGTGTGAATGCTATGTATGGTTACTTCGTTAACCATCTCCCGAGGCGATCCTGTACGGCACACTCTATACTTCGGTATAGGGTTGTGACAGCTGGTATCAGAGCCGACTCGGGATAAGCATCACACCGATGAACATTTTAAAAGACCTAAACAACCCGTTTTACGCCGCACGGTGAGGTACGAGCTAGTAGTGCCCATATAAGGACTTTATTAGTAGATGGCAAAGCTAACCCTGGGTTATGTTTGTTAAGTTACTCGTCTCTACGGATTCTTCCCCGAAGGTATGTGTCTGTGCGCGGATCGGTTGCGCAAGAAACACCGAACGCCTTCCGGGTGGGCAAAGACCTGGACTTTGTTTGACGCGCGGACCGATTGCGCTTAAATATCGGCTGCCTTCCGGGTGGGCAAATACCTCACATAACTGTCATTGTTGTTTTGGCTTGTTTCTTTTGGATTTGATGTATTGTTTCTGAAATGGATCTATTGCAGGTATACTAACCACGGGTAGATCGCTTAGAAACGTGCGAGAAGTGTGCGTGCCATCGGACGGATCGATCTATATATTCGGTCAAGGTTTTCCTTTGTGAGGACGTAGGAAATCGGCATATTGAGCATTTGGCATTCATGCATACCACATGCATTTATCTTTACCAAATTATGTAAAAGGTCACAAATATCACAAACATGTGAAATAATCAAACTCCGGGCGACTGCGAATCCCTATGGCGCTTAAAACGAAAGTTCGAATTTAATTGGGACGAACTCTGCCAGGAAAGTCAGTCCCACAAAAATGAGCATAACTTCCTCGATTTTAATCCGACAAAGGCGAATAAGTATCCGTTGGAAAGCTAATGTTTTCCCCTACGAGTTTGGTATAGTGGGTTTGTCTCAGAAAAATCTGTAAATGGGTCGGATTTTGCAAAAACAGCAAGCTTTTCGGAAAGTTCAGCAGCAGTCTCATTTCTGTCCTCTGTTTTTGGATGATCATAACTCTCGGAGATGTTATCGGTTAAGGATGTGGGAGCATGCGTTGGAAAGGTACTGAACTCCTCTACAATTAACAAACAGGGGTCAAAAGGTTAAATTGTACAGAAGCGACGTGTTTTTGCTCATCCCTGCAAGTTACCCTGTCAATCGTAGAACTGCATAGTTCTCCGTCCCACGGGTTGGACACCTTACGTTTTTTTTTTCCCTTATCCGTCAATCCTTATGCCACTTTGGGCATGTATGCTTAAAGGGATATTAAGTTTTGACTCATCCTCGCAAAACTTATTCCGACAGATGGTGGACAACAAGCTCCCGAAGAACTACGAGCCCCTTCCCGCACGCGTTCTCGAGTTGGAACGAGAGCGTGAGGCGCTGCAGCTCGCACTTGCCGCCCGAGACGCCCAGCTCGCCACTCGCGATGCGGAGATCACGGTCCTCAGGGGCAAACTGCACACTAGCGAGTTGGAGCGGGCGGGCCTGTTCGAGCAGCTCCATGACGCTCAACTTATCATCGAGGGTGATGCTAGCGAGCAGTTGCAGGAGCAACTGAACCAGCGTAATGCCCAACTCACTGCTGCCCAAGAGGAGATCTACTCCCTTCATGGCCAGGTTGACGCCCTCTTGGAGGAGCAAAGCGAGCTCCAAGCTCAACGCGAAGAAGCCCAAGATGCGAGGGATGTCATGGAAGGGAACCTCAACGACGCACATGTCATCATCGCACAACAAGAACAACTTATTGGGCATCTCCAAGTTGCTAATGCCCAGCTGAACGCGGTTCTTAATGCCCAGCCACCCGTGCCACTCGCGGTGATTCCCCCAGACGACGCCGACTTGAGTGAGGATGGTGACTCCGGTGTTGACTATGAGGCGCCCCCTGGACCGGGCGACATGGAATGGGAGTCCGATGGTAGCAGACACGCCGAGTGACTGAGGGGTAGTAGGTCGTGTAGGGTGGAAGCTCGTGAAGACTTTGTGCTCGTATGTGGATAGTGCTAGTAGTGCTAGGTGGAGTTGTAACCGAAAGCTCTTCCAGACCACGTGCTATCACGAGGTAGTAAGGTAACATAAGGATTTCCATGTATTGGAAGACGCGTCGCATGTACCCATGGTTTGATCATAAGTATGTTGCCTATGTTGTTGAAACTAGTGGAATCCAAGTTACCACCCGTAATTTGCACCGTGCACTGTCAACAGTTCCGTTATGAGCAGTTAAAATGTTATTGTTGTCACTGAATTATAGGCTTATTACCATAATGTTGCAGGCGATAATCGGGCTAATATGCTTTACTCCTGTGACAGATGGTGCAAACTCGCCGTGGTGGAGAGAATCTCGGTGAGGCTCCCGGTGCCTCCAACGCGGGTAGAAACCAGCCGCCACCCAATGCTCCGCCCATGATGCCGATGGAGCAGCTCATCCACAATCAGAACGAGATGTTCCGCATGTTCATGGAGAACATGAATCGCCAAGGAGCTCCCGGACCACCACCGCCACAGCCCCGCGAATCGTCCTACAACGACTTTTGGGCAACTCATCCGGCCACATTCGGCGAAGCTGGTGATCCGCTGGAAGCGGATAATTTCATTCGCACTCTAGAATCGAAGTTTGCTCTACTCCACTGCACCGACCACCAGAAGCCCCTCTTCGCAGCGCAGCAACTCCGCGGTTCCGCAAGTGCTTGGTGGGCAAGCTACACCACTGCTCTTGCCCCTGGCCACCAAGTCACTTGGCCGGAATTCTGCACCGCCTTTCGTGCACACCACATTCCGGTCGGTCTTATGAAGCGCAAGCTGCAAGAATTTCTCAACCTGAAGCAAGGCGCGGGAACTGTGCAAGAGTATGCACGGAAGTTCAACTACTTGCTCAGTATGCGTCGTATCATGCCGACACGGACGAGAAGAAGAAAGATTGTTTCCGTTCGGGCCTTACCCCGAAGCTGCAAGACCGTCTGGCACAAGTTACCGCAGGGTCATTCAACGACCTAATAAGTGCCGCCATTGTGCAAGAAGATGCCATCCGTGCTAACCAGGAGGACAAGAAGAGGAAGCGTGCTATGGGAAGTTCGTCCGGATCCGCACTGCCCAAGTACAGGCTGGCAATCACCTCCCCGACGGGGCAGAAGTTCCGAGCTGCGCTACCGCCAGGAGGAGGGCCTCGTCCGACCTACTCGCAGCAGCACTTCCATTCCCGTGGAGGCAACCTGCAGCCCTCCGCTGGTCCCCGCCCCCCGCAGCAGACTAATCAAGTTGTGAAGAACAACACCCCGCAGCCATGCTACAACTGTGGCCGAACCGGCCACTTTGCCAAGGAGTGCCGCTTTCCGAAGCGCAACCAGGGAAACAACAACAACTCCAACCCCTCTGGAAACATCAACAACCACCCCAGCAATGGTAACAACCACGACAACAATGGGAGTCGTCCCCAGTCTTCTGCCCTTACCCACAAGAATGGCCGAGTCAATTATACCACGGTCGAAGGAATTCAAGTCGGAGAGCCCGTTCTCGCGGGTACGTTCTCGATCAACCAACACGCTGCCATGGTTCTCTTTGATTCAGGAGCAACGCATGATTTTATTAGTCAAGCATGTGTGAATCATCTGAAAATCACCCCCACCACTACGGGAACCCCATACATCATCACATCCCCCGGTGGGAAAATAAGAACTCACCTTGAGTTGAGAAAAGTGCCACTTAAGTTAGCAGGCTACGTGTACCCCGCTTCGTTAATCATCTTAGATGGTCAGGGTATTGACATAATTCTTGGTATAAGGTGGATGACTAAACATAGAGCCGTCTTACACATTGAATCCCGGGAGGTCCACTTGAACTCACCCCTCTATGGTCCGTCCATTCTTCGGTTGCCGAGTCCTAGATTGTCCATTCCTCAAGTGTGTCATGCTGAAGGAAAAAAGCTAGAGGATATTCCAGTGGTACGTGACTTCTCCGACGTGTTCCCAGATGAGTTACCAGGAATGCCTCCGGACAGAGACGTCGAGTTTAAGATTGAACTCCTACCCGGTACGGCGCCTATCTCTCGCAGGCCGTACAAGATGGCCCCTAATGAGTTAGCAGAATTAAAGGAACAGTTACAAGAGCTTATGGACATGGGCTACATCCGACCGAGTTCATCTCCCTAGGGATGTCCCGCCCTCTTTGTAAAGAAGAAAGACCAGACCCTACGTCTGTGTGTCGACTACAGGCCCCTGAATGCTGTAACCATTAAGAACAAGTACCCTTTACCTCGAATTGATATTCTATTTGATCAGCTTGTTGGTGCTAAAGTTTTCTCCAAGATTGACCTCCGATCCGGTTACCACCAAATAAAGATCCGAACCGAAGACGTTCCAAAAACTGCCTTCTCCACACGTTATGGTCTTTTCGAGTATCTCGTCATGTCTTTTGGTCTCACTAATGCTCCAGCCCATTTCATGTATTTGATGAATTCCGTGTTCATGCCAGAGTTGGATAAGTTCGTGGTCGTGTTCATCGACGACATCCTTATATACTCCAAATCCGAGGAAGAACACGTCGAACACCTCCGCATTGTTCTGCAACGACTCCGAGATCACCAGCTTTACGCCAAATTCAGCAAGTGTGAATTTTGGCTAAAGCAAGTTCCATTCTTGGGTCATATCATCTCCGTAGAAGGGGTAGCCGTTGATCCTGCCAAGGTAGAAGACGTGTTGAATTGGAGAGCTCCGAAATCGGTCAGGCAAATTCGCAGCTTCCTTGGCCTTGCTGGATATTACCGGAAATTTATTCCCAACTTCTCAAGCATTGCCAAGCCTATGACCAAGTTGCTGGAAAAGGATACGAAGTTTAAGTGGAGTAGTGCATGTGAAGAAGCCTTTCAATCACTTAAGAAGCACTTGACAACTGCTCCGGTTTTGGCTCAACCTGATATTACCAAACCATTCGACGTTTACTGTGATGCCTCCGGCACTGGGTTGGGTTGTGTGCTTATGCAAGAAGGCCGTGTCATTGCCTATGCCTCTCGACAGCTCCGAAAGCATGAGCAAAACTACCCCACTCACGATTTAGAATTGGCATCCGTAGTCCTGGCCTTAAAGATCTGGCGCCATTACTTGCTTGGTAACCTTGTCAACCTCTACACCGACCACAAAAGTCTCAAGTATATATTTACGCAGCAAGAACTGAATATGAGGCAACGGAGATGGTTAGAATTAATTAAGGATTATGAATTGGAGATTCATTATCACCCCGGGAAGGCCAACGTGGTTGCCGACGCCCTAAGTCGTCGGGACCAATGCAATCACGCAGTGGTTTGTTCCATGGGAGCGTGCCCGAATTCAGATTCAAGCGAACCAAGTCTTCGTATCATTCCATTTGGATACTTGTATAATCTAGCTCTCATCCCTACCCTTCGCGAAGAAATTGCCGAGGCCCAGAAGGGCGACGAGGGGATGGAACGCATTCGACAAAAGATACTCCAAGGGGAAGCTACATGTTTCCGACAGGACGAAGATGGAGTGCTATGGTTCAACAATCGCCTGGTTGTCCCAAAGAAGGAGGAGTTAAGGAAGAAAATTTTGGATGAGGCTCACTTGTCCAAGTACTCCAAACACCCCGGCAGCAACAAGATGTACCGTGGGTTAAGGGAAAAGTTTTGGTGGACGCGCATGAAAAGGGAAGTCGCTCGTTATGTTTTCGAATGCGATACGTGCCAGCGTGTGAAGGCCGACCACCTGAGGAAAGCCGGTCTTTTACACCCTTTAAAAATCCCCCCTTGGAAATGGGAGGATATTGCTATGGATTTTATTGTCGGGTTACCCCTCACCCCCAAGAAACATGAGTCCATATGGGTTATCGTGGATAGGTTGACCAAGTCCGCTCACTTTATTCCAGTCCATACAACCTACCCTACCAAGAAGTATGCTGAACTCTACATCACAAGAATTCTATGTTTGCACGGCGTGCCCAAGACTATTATCTCCGATCGAGGTCCCCAATTTATTGCTCGTTTTTGGGAGCAATTGCACGCTTGTCTCGGCACCACTCTCATCCGAAGTTCTGCTTATCACCCGCAGACCGATGGTCAAACCGAGAGGCTGAACCAATATTTAGAGGACATACTAAGAGCCTGTGTTTTGGACAATCGGGAGAATTGGGAAGATTGCCTTCCGTTCGCCGAATTCTCATACAACAATAGCTATCAGGAGAGCTCGGGAATGTCCCCGTTTGAGGCCTTGTACGGCCACTCATGCCGAACGCCGCTGAATTGGTCCGAATCAGGGGAAAGAACTAATTTTGGTCCCAACCTCGTCATACAAGCCGAAGAAAAGGTGCGGCAGATTCAAGCTAACATGAAGGCAGCACAATCCCGTCAAATCAGCTATGCCAACAAAAGGAGACGCCCATTGGAGTTCGAGAAGGGGGACCATGTTTATCTACGAGTCTCTCCCAATAAGGGCGTATCTCGCTTTGGAATCAAGGGCAAATTAGCACCCCGCTACATCGGACCCTTTCCGATCATGGAGAAGCATAGCGCCGTTGCTTATCGATTGCAACTACCGGAAACTCTTGAGCGGGTGCACAACGTGTTCCACGTATCCCAACTAAAGAAGTGTTTGAAGCCTCCGATCGATGTAGTTATCTCCGACACCGAGCAATTGGAAGAAGACCTCTCCTACCCCGAATACCCCGTCCGAATCATTGATCAAAAGGACCGGGTAACGCGCCATCGCACCACCACCTTCTACAAGGTGCAATGGAGCAACCATACTGAGGATGAAGCCACCTGGGAGCAAGAGGAGTTTCTGAAAACCAACTTCCCTGAGTTCCTGACCTCGCAGATCCGGTAAACAACCGCGTTCTCTCTCTCTTGTGTTCAACCAGTAACAAATCTCGGGGCGAGATTTCGTTTAAGGGGGGGAGTGCTGTGACATCCCAAGCCACAAAAATGTTGGTTAAGATAACACCATGTTAATTTGCTGCTTAATTCAAAATTTCAAATAAATAAAGTGTCAAAGAAAAAGGGGAATTAACTTGAATAGAAATTCCACTAATTGGCCAAATAGTAGCTTTTCAAAAACCTGGCAAAAACTCAATGGAAGTGTGCCCATATTTTTGCATATTCCAGCAGGGCAGATCAAGAAAGAATTTTGGGGAATTTACTGGAATTTTTAATAAAGCTTAACCCCCCAAAACAATTCCCTAAGTGCAGAAAAAGCACCTCTGTTCCAGGAATTTTAGTTAATTCTCCAGAGGGAATCTCGACGGGTCCACAAAAGAAAAGTTGGCAAGTGGGATTTGCTGAAGCCGCACAAAAATTTGCTAAGGATTTGCAGCAACGTAGTTGGAGAATTTAGCAAATTACCGAACACTGTTCTAGTCAATCGAGGTCAACCCCTCCCTGTCCTTGAGCCATTCTCCGATCGACACCGCCGTCCTCTCCCGCCGGCCACCGCGCGCTCTCTCTCTCCCTTGCCCATTCCGGCCACTGCTCCGCCTGCTAGCGCTGTGCCACCGGCGCCGCCTTGAAGGCGACCACCGTCGAGCCAACCGCCTGCTGCCAGCTCGCCCCCGCTCTCTCCCCCCCCTTTTCCCGGTTATAAGCGCCCGGCGGCAAGAGCCCCTCCCCGCGCTCCCGGCAAGTAACCGCCCCCCCCCCCCCCCCCCCCACACCTTCCTCTACCCTCTCGCCCCACTCCAGAGGCTCCCGGCCCCTACATCTCCATCGCCGACGAAAGCAGCGGCGGGATTTCGAGCCGCGCCTCTGTTTTCGGCCGCCATGATCGCCACCCCGTCGAGCTACGCCTAGGCCGCCTCCCGTCCGCTCCTACCTCCTCAAATCGTTGCGCAAGGGTCTCCCCTGGCAGTTCCCTAACCCGCTCCCCCTCTGCCGCAGGGACCTCGCCGGAATCGATAAAGGAAGTAGCCGCCGCCGTCGGATTCTTCCCCACCCCGCCGACGAGACCCCCCTTCCGGCCCTCCCCGTCGCCTAGCTCCCCCACGCCGTCAATCTCCGCACCGAGGTGATGCTCTCCCTCCACTCCCCGACCCTTCTCGCTCGCCGTGCTCGCCGCGCAACGCCGCCATACCCCGCCTCTGCTCCGCCGCTCGTCGCCGGCCGTCTCCGGCGCTTTCCGCGGGGTACCCACCGGACCCACGAGGTCGCCGTGAGGTGCTGAGCATGTGGGCACACGAGGTTGGCCAGGCCGCGCTGCTGATTTGGCCGCTGGCCGGGCTCGCCGGCACCGGCCACCGCGCGCGCGCGCGCGCCCGCGAGGGTTTGAAATCGCTGGGTGGCAGTTCTGTAAATTGCCCCCAACTTTGCTAAAAAACTTCAAAAATTCATAACTCAAAAAATAAAAGTCCAATGAGCATGAAACCAATTTTGCTGGATTCCTAAAATCTTCCTCTACCAGAAAAACAAGATGAGATCCAAGGTTATGCAGTAGGTTAGTAGAATTAAATCACCAAAGTTAGAACCTTGCTAAGAGTATTAAATTAATAATTCAAAATCTACAACTGATAAAATCATGGGATTTGGTCAGTAAGCACTTCATGTCATTCCTAAACTTTCTGCTAAAGCACATTTCCATCTTTTATGCAAATTTTAGTGTTATTGCATAATCCCCATTTTTTTAGTAAATAAATTTCTATAAATGCTTGGGTAGGATTTTAATTCTGAAATTTTGCATTCCTACTCTTTGAGCATTTCTACATAAGTATAAAATCTCCATGAAAAATGTTTGGGCACCATCAGTGTGCTTTTGGCTGTTAAAGTCACTCATTCCTAATTAACTTAAGAATTTCAATATAATTGTTGCCTAATATATGCATATGGTTCTTATTAGTGGTAAATCCATCCTTGGGACAGCCCATGCAACAAGTTAATCTTGACTTACAGTGAAGTTATGATTTTCTTTTGCATAATAATGATTCACAATTAATGTATATATCTAGATTAGTCAGGGCTACAATTAAAAGTGAACATGTAAAACTCTAGGAGGTTGCAATTAACCTTGCAAAATAAAAATTTCTATGTTCTCTTGCATAGGTAGTTTAATTGGGGAATGAGCCCTGGGTAAGTGGGAAGTCAAGGAGCCTTGCATGTTTGCTAAGTGGGCCTCGATGGCATACTCGTAATTGGATATAGGTGATATGCTCATTTATTACCATGCCTCCCATTTCCCTAATTAGAAGTTTGTCCCCTGAAAGTTAATAATTGCCAGAGTGTGGTACAAACATGTCATCTCATGCATGAGCATCATTCCATCAAATCCTATTTATTGAGGAAGTGTCATGCATCATCGTCCAACTCCTGACCATGCATTGCACTGCATTGACTAGGGAACGAGACTGGGAGCAAGGACGTGACAAGCAACCCTGAGGAGCCCGAAGTGGAGCTAAACCCCGCCAAGAACTTTAGCTACAATCACTCCCAAGGCAAGCCCCGGTGCACACCTACTGATTTACGAGTCCTTTTATTTTGCCACCATAGAGGGATATTGTATTGTGCATTAGGTATAGGGCTTGGATGGAAACCCACTTGCATACACAAACTGTGACCTATACTTAGTTACGTCAGTAAGCCTTTCGTTAGCAACTGCTAGGCTTAAATTAGTGGAGTCAACGGTAGGCTATGGGATCACTTGATTCAATCATGATCCACGTGAAGAATAAAATTGGTTAAAATTTGGGAACCTACCGTTGCAACCACGCGGACAAGTATTGAACAGTACCAAGTGCATACCTCTATATGGGAATTGGTAAACCTAGTAACTTGGGCGCCGTATTGTTGGACGGTATTACTCATCGATCCAGAGGTGATGTGAATGGCACGGTGGATGCACGGGTCGAGGACCGCTGGAGAGTGCACGGGTTAAGCCTCGGATACAAAGTACTGTATCGCGGGGAGGACGTGTACTCGGGATCGATGGCCCCGGATCGACTTTATCGCAACCTCGTGAACGGTGGCCATACGTGTTCTTAAATGATGCGTATGTCGTGCATTTGGGTTATTCTCCTGCAGGATGTAAATCAATTCGAATTGCCGTCCCTCGCGGTCATGAGTACCTCTTGTTTCAAGCAGTGGCAATGATACTTTAAGTAGAGAAGTTTGTTTAGGATGCCGAGATTTATTTACTCTATGGATACGATTTGCTATGTTGTATTGCTCTTTATAATTGTACAAGTCTTAGCAGCTAGCTAGGTTCCACTACAGTCCCTCTTCTGCAACAAGCATAGAATTAATAGGTGCTTTTATGCATACTAGGAATAAGCAGCGTAGCATAGAATTAATAGGTGCTTTTATGCAATTATCAAATAAACCCGGTCTGCCCCCTGCATACTAGGAGTCGGTTTTAGTAAACCCCTTTTGGACGGGTAAGTCTTGCGGAGTATGCTAGATACTCAGGCTTTGCGATTATGTGGTTTTTCAGGTTTGCCTCAAGCGACTTATTGCGATTGCTGTAACAAAATTGTGTGGGAAGGCGAGGAGCCCCAGAATTGGACCATTGAATGGGTCCTCGGCTCCCCTAATCAAGACGAGTGAGCCACTACCCTAGGGCCGGCGTGGCTTGCTTAGGCTTGGCGGAGTGTTTGTCGTATCTCCCACCTCCGCATAATTATGAAATATGAACCAAGAACATATGTATAATAATGTAACTAAATTTGCTTCCGCCATGACTCTTGAGCTGTAATATTATACCCTTAATGCTGTATCTCTGTAAATGATGGATGTCCTGTGTGAATGCTATGTATGGTTACTTCGTTAACCATCTCCCGAGGCGATCCTGTACGGCACACTCTATACTTCGGTATAGGGTTGTGACATAAGGAACCTCTAGAGTCAATCAAGATTACTGCTAAAAGCACCTACAAGGACTACAACCACCTTAAGGCCCTTATTAGTAAACTATTTAGAAGGATGGTTGTAGATGCTTTTGTTTATCATAAATATTGCAAATCTTGTAGTTTGCATTTTTTGCACTTAACCTTGCAGCTAAGATTTCATTGATACATCAACGATTGGCAGTGAGATGGGAACTCCATTGCCAACGATAGCTGCAACATGAAGTCCCTGTAGTCGAGCTTCTGACTATAAACAAAGCACTGTCGGGAGATGGCCCGGGTTATCATTCCCCTTTTTCCTATACTAAATAATTGCAAGCACTTGTTTTCAGGATATATTTGCCTTCGGATATTTCTGGTCACTAACCCTTTCAGGTGAGGATTGAAAAGAACGATTGTCACACTATGCCTGAGAACATGGGAGTTCCATCAGCTTGACATCGTGGCACTTTTGGCGATGGAACCTACTACTCAAAGGCTGCAACACTGCATACTGACTTATTGTGTCTAAGTGATACAAAAATCAAAATGTGGCGGAGTTCTGTAAGTATCACATATTTAGTTCCATTCATGTCAACTTGCCTCTTGGTTTAGAGTTGTTGTTAATTCTTGCATTCATGCCTTGCTAAAAAAAAGGCTCTTTAGTTTATTTACTCTCAATTCAATCTTGTAGTGCGCCATAAAAAATATAAGAAATAAAATAAATAACTTAATAATAAAAGTGTGACTCTATAGGGCCTATAAAGCCGGTAGAGTCCGTTTTGCTTTTAACACTTTTGTTTGTTTTTCTTCTGTCAAATAAAAGTGCAGGCAAGCGAACATGTGTGAAGGAGATCCTCAGGATTCTTGACGCGCAACAAAGGACCTCATCGGCCAAAATATATTGAACAACGCCACACGGAGCACCATGCCATACGGTGACCAAGCTAGACGTTAGGATGATCCATTCGATCTCTCTAATTCGAATGAACCCACCTTAGCCCTGCTCGGCATCATCTACTAGTGTGACGGTTTATCCCTCTATCTCCCTATTTTTGTGCATTGATTTAATTTTCCTAGAACAAATTGATAAAATCTAAACTTGGAAATTAAAATCAACCTTGATGACCTATCTACTATTCAAGCTTCCCATGGTTGGTCTGCATGCTCTTTATTCCTTGCTCCTATGCCAATACTAGTGGACTATACTCATAGGGACCGCATGCTACCTAGGTTGTTGACTAGTGAGATATGGTTTGATGAAGTGATTCTTGCTCTCTATTGCATAAAGTGTTTGGGAATTCTTTTTGAAAATTAAAATTTGTAAACTTACTCCTCAAAGATTGCATAAATCCCACCAGAGCCATATGATAGATTCATTTGATAAACCTTATGCATATGTTGCTGGTGTCTTCATTAAACCTTCTCAAATTGTTGTGACCCTAGTGAGATGCTTGTTATGTATTGTTGATCAAGTTCATGTGCACATTCCCTGGATATGTTAATCTTCTACATTAGAAGGTAGCATAACCATCATCATCATCCATCCATCCAACGAAAAGAAATACTCTATGATTATCTTGCTATGACTCTCTCTCGGTTACTCACATAGAAGGCATGGCTATCAAAATAAATGCTCTCAATCCTTGAGAATATAAAAAAAAGAAGAAGAGGAAATAACTATGCCCAATATTGTTTCAAGGAAAGAAAGAGTCTACACATAAAGGAGTATTCATCCACCTCCATCATTCATCTCCTTCCATATGCTACTCTTCCACTCCCGAAGATAGCATCACACACATCCATCATCCGTCCACAAAATAATGTGTTCCATCATGCTTTGAGAAACTCTCTCTCCAATTATCCTTGCTAAAAGAGATATGAGTTGTCAAGTATTCAAAAAAAAAAGATAAAGAGAGATAGGTATCCAACACTCTATCCACTCCATCCATATATGTGCACATACTTGATTGATGATTCATGACTTGTCTTCTCCTTGAATCCAGTTTTGACTTGGTAATATATGAAGCATAGGTATGCCATTTTTTATTCCATGCCATGAGCTCCACATAAGCCTATATTTAGAAGTAGAAACAAAAAGAGGCAACAACAAAAATCTTGGTGAGGATCCACAGACATATACGAGTGACTTGAGAGAATTATTTGAGGAGTACATCTTTGTTTTATTTTTGAAAAAAAAAATATTCAAAAAATCCAAGTTACTTAGCACAAGGAGCTGAGATGACCATAATTTATACTGTTCCACTCTTCAGCTGCCCAAGGTGACATGATAGACACTTCAGAGTCCATTGGTACAGGTATGGTTTGGAATAATTTGCATGTTGGCATCATACCATTTGGAGATTATGATCCACCTTAGTCCTTTTTCTTTACTCGAGGACGAGCAAAGGCTAAGTGTGGGGGAGTTTGTTGACGGTCACTAAATACCTAAATTAGACCGTCAATTATCTGCATAAAAACAATAAAATGAACAACCAACATAGTGGTAGGAGCTTATTACTAATAAATTCCATAAGTGCTGGTAAATATTTGCTGTAGATGATTATTCCATGAAATTAATGGAAAATCCACTTCATCAAGGGAGAAAACATAATTCCGACCAATCATAGCCAAGCACAAGGATCTACTGGCCCACTTTCAGAAGAAAACTGACATAACCCACCGCCTTACAGTGTCATAAGGGAAGAGGGGCCACCTATCAGGCACCTAGAAGAGAGGGGGCACGAGGGCCCACCACCCCTATTCAGCCGAATAGGGGGTTCGACCGAACCTGGGGGTCCCCCTCTGGTGCATGGCTTCCACGTGGTGTCTCCTGGTGCCTTCCCAAGATCAGTTGTGCGCATTAGGTGGAAGTTACCGGCTCCGGGAATCGCCTTTAGGCCCTATATAAGGAGGGGAGTGCCTCCATTCTCCACACACTTCAAGATTAGAGTTTAGTGCTTCATTTCCTTAAGGCTCAACGCTGCCAAAGCGTTTAGAAAATAAGGAGAGAGTGAGGGGAAGTCCGGAGGAGGAGTGGGCATGTCCACCTCTTCTCCACGCTTGTACAGCGACGGATGCTTGCCATATTTAGTAAGTCTTCGTGATTTCTTTCTTAGTATTTAAGTTTCCTTTTTAAGTAAGTTTTATACTTAGTTGCTTTGCTCATCCAGCGCTCTATTTAGTTAGAGACCTTAGTCTTATATCATCGTCGCTAAAGATTAAGGGAGTAATTGAAAGCATAGACGTGGTGTTTAGACCGTAGGTTACCTTTGTTTATTGCATAGTCCACGGATTTCTTGAGCTAGGAAGTAGGTGGTGACAGTCCTATCTGTCCTTTGAAATCCTCCATGTTCGGCTACGCAGTAGGCTCTAGACCAGAATCGCACTGTGGATGCAGGGGAAAATCGAACGCCCAATGCAAGCAACCTAGTAGTACTCTTACCTTGATTCGGACCTTATACTTGTTAGGAATCCTCTATACTCAAAGCCACAATTATCTTAGTTTCCTTGGTCGAACTAGAACAGAAGATTAGGCACACACGTTCCCTGTGGATTCGATACCTTGGAATACTCCTGGGTGAAAGCTACTTCGGTATCCGTATGCTTGCGGATTTATTCTGTTGTCGTTAAAATACCCAACAGGGGCTACGTCTATGAGTCATTTCATATTGGAATCATTAGGGGAGTGCAAATTTCAATCTTGGGACCTATGTATAATTAGTAATTCAAAATTGGAATTATTCGAGGAGTGATAGATCCAAACCTAGGACTATCAATTACTTTATATGGTGTTTGCTACTTCTTTTACTCAAAAGATATTTTTTCTAAATAGTTTCTGAGTTGGGGGCTACACCTAAGTAGGTGCGCCAGAGGTGCACTACACATATTATTTTATTTGAGCAAATTGACGTGGTTGGTAGTTTCTTTTAGACTCACAAGGTATTTAGTAATCTAAATAACGTCTTAGTCGGGAGTTATACTCATTGAGTACACCTAAGTAGGTGTCTACGAAGGAAGGAGGATTTCTTTATTGATTTAGATAAAGATATAGAAGAAGCACTTTCTGAATTTTGGATCAAATACTCAGTCAGAAGCAGTATATCAAAATTGTAAAGTTCTTGGAGGCTACTATGGGATATGTATACCCTGGATATCTAATCACTCGAATATTTTGCTGAGTGAGTTAGGGTCTATTAACAACACTCTGGAGATAAAAGCCCACGCAGACTATTACTCGGATGGATACTTGGAGTAGCCGGCAAGACAATATTAGAGATATAGGCTATAGATAGTAACTATTGTAACCGACTAGGGATTTGCCGTGTAAACCCTACCCTTCGGATATATAAGGAGGGCAGGGGTATTTCGAATGGCTTACCGGAACTCATCTCAAGAAACCCTAACCTGACATGAGACACCATTAATACAGAACACCAAACAGGACGTAGGGTTATTATCCTCACAGAGGCCATCAACTTTTAGATCTCATACGCATATTTAGAATTACTATCGAGAATATAGCTCGACACCATCAATGCAAGAGAGGTGGAGAGAAGATAGGTGAAGATGTTAATTCACGATACACGCAGCTTCGCTCACCTTCTCGGCCTCCTGTGTTGCACTATAGCTTACCGCTCCACCAGAACCTAGCAAACTGATGGTCATAGTGGATCACAGTGAACCTGTCAAGGGAGGTGGAGAGGATGAGAGGAGATAGGTGATGCCCGAGTAATAGTTGATTCCATCTTCAAACACAGACTAGAGCACGCATAGGGAGGACACTGGCAGTGTCCAGTGCCTCGATCTCCAACTGCTGGGTACTGATGATCCGAGTGTTGGAGACGTGGAATATGAGGACAATGCCAGTGGAATCGTGGTCCTTGGTGATGTAGGGTTCCAATGAGTTGAGTGGCAGGTGCATAGCCGGAATTCATGTGGATGGTGGAAGGCGCATTGAGGCTAGAGGTGGGGGTGCAGAGGAGGCACGTGCCATGAAACAAAACCTTGGGAAGCAGAAACGCCTCCTAGACAAAAAAAAAGTGTGATCCCCTATGTTGTGGAGCAGGCCACCATGGCCCCCTCGATCATGCTTCACCCAATTTCTTACGTTTTGCGATGCATGTATCCCCTCCTCTCTCTTCAACTCAAAAGCCTACTTTTTTCACTCCTTCTAGTCGTCGCCGCTCGTCTCTCCCTGCTGCTCCCTCTCTCCCCCTTCCCTCTGGTCATCGTCACGCGGCCCTCGCCTCTCCATACGGAACCGAGCGGCCCTCGCCTCTCCCTCCAATGTCGTCCTCGCCTCCCCCCTCCCCTTGGCATTGCGCCGTCCTCACCTCTCCCTCCGCCACCACCTCCGAAGCATACGCCACCGCCGTGCTTTGGGCCAGCCTGGCATGAACGGGCCAATGGCACAACCCGGTCCATATAAATGGGGTTGTGCCATGCTTGCACTCGCCCTCAGGCCCATCATGTCGATATGGCATGGCTCTTTAGCCGGCTCGAACCGTGCCAGCCTATCAAAGAAACATCCCGACCCGTCATAGGCTCCGGCACGGTCTGTTTTTTTTTTTTTTTTGAACTGGAATATATTTTCCTTTAACTAAAAACTGCTTCAGTAGCTACAAGGGAGTTTATAGACTCTGGATGACCATCTGGCCATACCCTCACAACACCAGAACTAAACGAACACCCAAGCTTAACTAACTTATCAGCTATGCTATTGCATGATCGAGGTTGAGACAACACCAAAATACCTCAGTAATGAGGCCTTTGATCTCCCTAATCAGTACACCGCAGCTTGCCAGATCATAGCTTTGTGATTGTAGCGCCAGTTTGACATTAAACGCATCCCTTTCAACTAGCACTCGGGTCCAACCAGCTTGTCTCACGAACTCCAGAGCCCGCAGAACCCCTATGAGCTCTGCCGTCATTGCACCATCACAATGATCAATCCTGCCTGCCCTTGAGCCAACCGATTTTCCATCATGGTCTCGGCCAATGAATCCCCAACCTCCTGTACCTGAGTTCTCCAAATAAGAACCATCAACATTCATTTTGATGACATTCTCATCTGGTGGATGCCATCGCACCAGGGCTGTCAGTCTAGGAGTATCAGGCTTCTGTAGGTAGAGTTCAAAATCTGCAATATGCCGCTGGATCAAGGTCACACATGCTGACGGATTGCACACCGCACCACCAGCATTGACATCATTCCGGACAGACCAGAGCTTCCACAGGATGGTGATCACATTTTGTTGTATTTCTGGCTCCCATGACCATATTACGCGAAAAACTTCAGTGGCTGATTCCATTGCTTCTCGTCTCTCTTCTAGCATAAGCTCCTGCTAGACTGTTTTTGCGTGTTTACATTTGAAGAACAAATGACCAGCGTCCTCATCCAATCAACACATCGGGCACCTCGTGTCAATCTCCATACCTCGACTTTCAATTTTCCGCTTCAGTGATAGGTTGTTGTGGGCTAACCTCCATGCGAAATGCTTAACTTTATTTGGTACATTTAGTGCCCAGATCTTCTTCCATGGAAAGTTGATCCCCATTGTCGGACAATGAATAGTGCCCCCTGAGGCAAGACCATGACTAGTCATTGCGTTATCCACACTTACTTTGTAAGCTGATTTTACACTAAATCCGTCCTTCGTATCAAAATGCCAAGCTAGCAAATCTTCCTGGTTTCTTCTTAGTGGAATGGACAAGATTACTTTCACATCATCATCGTGAAATAGCCAGCACAAGAGGTCCTCATCCCATTGGTTGGTGTCTTGATTAATCAACTCCAAGACTTGGCTTAGTGTTACAGGTCCTTTGAAATTACTCACTTTCCTTGTCAAGCCTCTCAGCAACCATGGATCCTCCCAAATATTGATGGATTCACCATTCCCCACACGCCAAATCATCCCCTTCTTCACCAACTCAATTCCTTGGACCAAGCTTCGCCAAGTATACGATCCCCCTTGTTTGATACCAGCATGTAGTATATCTGAGTTTGGGAAGTATCTTGCCTTAAGAACCCTGCCGCAAAAAGATTCCGGGTTATGGCTCAACCGCCACACCTGTTTACTCAGCATAGCCAGATTGAAGTGATGTAAATCACGGAATCCTAAGCTACCATCCTTCTTAGGTAAGAGCATCATCTCCCATGCCACCTAGTGCATTTTATCCTTATCTTGTTGACTCCACCAGTAACGGCAGATCATTGTGCTGATTTCATCACACAAGCTCTTAGTGAGATCAAAACAAGACATGGCATAAGTAGGGATCGCCTGAGCTACCGCCTTTATCAAAATTTCTTTTCCTGCTTTTGAGAGCAGCTTCTTCATCCATCCTTGTATACGCTTCCATATCTTGTCTTTCAGGTATTGGAAAGACTCTTTTTTTTATTAACCAACATACACGGGCAAGCCTAGGTATTTCTCATTTGTTGTTTCCGAGTTAACTTGCAAAATTTGTTCAACTACACTCCGACGGGTATTCCCCATGTTCTTGCTGAATAGGATAGCCGACTTCTCCTTATTTATCTTTTGTCCTCAGCATTCCTCATACAAAACCAGGATATTCTGAAGGCAATCAGCACTCTCTTCATTGGCTTTCATCAAAATAAGCGAGTCATCCGCAAACAAAAGATGGGAGACACTGGGCGCTCCTCTACAAATACGAATTCCTTGGATCATATTATTAGCTTCGGCATCATGTAGCAGAGATTAAAACCCCTCTGCACATATAAGAAACAAGTAGGGAGAGAGTGGATCACCCTGTCGCAAGCCCCTTTGTGGAATAATTAGATCGGTCAGCTCTCCATTCACCTTGATTCTGTATCGTACAGAGCGAACACAGTTCATCAGTAGCTTAACCAGCTCCTCGTTGAATCCCAGTTTCCTTAACATAGCTTCAAGGAAATCCCACTCCACCCTGTCATATGCCTTACTCATGTCCAATTTTAAAGCTATATACCCATCTTTTCCCCATCTTCTATTCTACAAGTAATGTGTCATCTCATATGCCACAAGTACGTTCCCGTGATCAACCGTCCAGGGACAAAAGCACTCTGATTAGGTGATATAATATCATTCAAAAGTACCTTCAGCCTATTGGCTAAGACCTTCACTTTGGGAATAAGAACAACTGTAGTATCGTTCCAACCTGGCGGTATCTCCCCACCATTCAATACCGCTAGGACCTCCTCCTGCACCTTTGCACCTACTACTTTCTAAAATTTTATGAAAAACAAAGCTGGCATACAGTCTGGGCTGGGTGCTTTTAGGTCGCCAATCCCCTCTAGAGCCTCTCGAATTTCTGCATGCGTGTATGCCAAACAAAGGCCTTCATTCATCCCATCAGTTACTCGTGGTTGCACCTTCTCGATCACCTCCTTCACCCGAGCCACCCCTTGTGAGGCAAACAGCTGCGCATACTGGCTCGCAATGAACTCCTTTAACTCGCCCTCCTCCACCCAGGAGCCATCCTCCTTTCTCAAGTGTTTGATCTTATTAACCCTCCTCCTATGGGATGCATGTGCATGATAAAAACTGGTATTTCTGTCTCCTTGTCAACCAATCCACATGCGCCCTTTGTTTCCAATATATGTCCTTCTGTTCTTTCAGTTTATCTAACTTGTATCGAAGAACATACTCCTTATGCACTGACTGATTTGAGACAGGTGCTTTTAGACAAGCCGCAAGCTCCCTCTTTAGCTTCTTAATCTGTTTCTCCAAATCACCTAGAACATTTCGACTCCAATCTGATAACACACCCGCCACTCCCTTCAAGCCTTCCTTGACATCCCACAGAAAAGCTTCCGTCCATGCTCTCTTCACTAACTCGTCACACCCCTCCTCCTTGAGCCATCGAGCTTCAAATTCGAAACATTCAGCCTGTTGCGTTCCTGCCCCTTGGCATGATTGCACACCTTCAAGGTGAATAATAACTGGGCGATGATCTGAGTGGCGTGGATCCCCATTGACCACCTCCACCAAAGGAAACATATGCTGCCACTGCAGATTAGCCACCACATGATCCAGTCTCTCTCGAATATATCTCTCCCTTCTATGGTTGTGGTTTCTCCAGGTGAAAGTATCACCCTTGTAGCCAAGGTCATGTAGCCCGCAGTCATCTAAAGCCAATCAAAACTTCTCCATACACATAGGGGGCCGAGCCCCCCCCCCCCCCTTGTTTCTCATGGGAAAACAAGATTTTGTTGAAATATCCTGCACAAAGCGAGGGACCTGATCCCGCAGCGTGCAAGGACCTCAAAGCCTCCTACGTTTTATCCTTCTTGTCCGATGATGCCTCCCCATACAGCCTAGTGAAACGCCAAGAGCCACCATTGCCATCGGCCACATCAACATCAATATAATACTTTAAAATTTTTTAAGACTAACATCAACACCCCTCCTCCAAAACATCGCCAAGCCCCCGCTCTTACCCACACACTCCTTATAGACCATGTTTGTGAGCCCCAACAACCACCTAAATTTCTCAATTCTCCGCTTGTCCATTTTAGTTTCGGACAAGAAGAGAATGTCAGCCCCTTTCTACTTCTGGAGATCCAGAAGCCCCCGAACTGCCGGGCGATTTCCCAATCCCCGGCAGTTCCAAGTTATAATCTTCATTTCTTCTCGCGGAGCTGACCCGACAGCCCCGCTTTCTCATTTATAATCATCAAACTCTCAGCCCCAACAACCTTGGAACCAACCCCACAGGCTTCTCGAAGCACCCCGTGTTTCCCCTCCACTGGCATCTTGTTCTTTTTCACACAGTGAGCCGGATCATCTAGCTCCATATCCTCTACAGCACCTCTCTTCTGCCCTAATACCGACAATGCCTTTTTGCCCTCCTGCATCTTTGGAGTATTACGTGGTCTCTTCCTGTATGTACTCCCACCCCGAGGGCCCCCAATCTTCTTTACCTTTCTTCCCTGCATCCCCCTGTCTCACATGAACAGTACCATGCAAATGCTCACGCTCAACAGACCCATCCTTCTCTTGGCTGCCATCACTCCCAGTTGGGGCTATAGCCAGAGCCCCATTCCCTTCTGCCCCCACACGTGGGGATGCTACAGGGACCTCCTTCTTCTCATTCTGCGCCCGCACATCCAGTACATCTATCATAGGCACCGCCACTCCCCTCTTCACATCACACCAAGTCCTTTCCTCCTTCTCCCTTCAATTTCCGCTGCTACGTGCACCACGCTCGGGAGCGCGCCAGGTTGGTCCATTCCTTGGCCTTATCTCCTCCGATAGCGTTCTACGAGGTGGCATAACTCTCGGCCATTTACCATAGCTGCGGCTTCCACTCTCCTCCTGCGCCACTGCACATGCCCTGTCAGTGTGGCCTATGATGCCGCAAGCATAGCAGAACTCCGGTAAATACTCATACTCCAGCGGACACCATCTTCCCTCATCTTCTTCTTCCTCAAGTTCCACTGTGATTCCTCTCAGCAAAGGTTTGCGAATATCAATGCGTACCTTCACCCTTAAATAACGGCCAGCCACCGTACCATTTTCCTCAACATCAACATCCAAGAACTCCCCGATCTCATTACCGATGATTGCCGCAACCTCTTTGTTCATGAAGCCCATTAAGAGTTGCAGGACACGCACCCAGATTGGTATGAGATTGAACTCCATCGCTTCCGGCGCACGTCTCCCGTCATACGGCACCATCACCAATAGATTATGACCCCTCATCCATGGACCATCCTCCAACGCCCTTCTTGCCCCCGCCGGGTGGTTGAACTGGAACAGGAAGACATTGTCTCCCATATCCTTGCAAATCATTCCACGATCCGAGCACCAGATCCGGCCAAGAGTTTGTGAGATCCCCTCAGCCGAGATCGATTTCTTAGATAGTGCCTTTCCTACAGCATGCCATTCATCGCCCTTCTTGCCGCCACCGGCGATCTGCTTCCCCAATTTGATCCCTTCCTCTCCGCCGATGACAACTTCAACCCCTTCATCACCTACTCCAGATCCATTTTCCTCAGATCTGCCATCGCCACCGGCCTTGGCTAACCGTCTCGTCCTTGATTCGCCGCCTCTAAGAAAGAAGACCGCAAATTATGGATTGTGGGAACCTACCCTACTCGAGAATTGGTAGAGAATTGATGAGAAACTGGATTAGTACTAAGAAACAGGGATCGGATTTGACAAAAGATGCCAAACCGAGACTGGACTTTCGAGTCGCCCGTGAAACCCGCGCGGGGATCACGCAGCGCCGAAACCTTCCGGCACGGTCTGTTGGCCACTATAGATACTTTATATTCCAAAGTGCTGCAAAGCTGAGACTGAGACAGCACCTAGCGTGGGCTGGGCTATGTCCAACTTTCACAGCCCACGATTGGCCTCCAAATCCGGCCGTTGGGGTGTCCGATCCCGCACACGCCTTCCCTCAAAATTTGAATGTAACGACTGGGAGGGACCCCCAACGCACCAAAATTTCCCAGACCCTTCGATTCCTCGTCTCCTCCCCTTCCCTCCCCAAACGCCGCCCTCCACCACACGAGGATGCCGTCGGCGGAGGACACCCCCGCGCCGCGGCCCACCCCGCCGCCAGCCCGCGGCACTGCGGCGGGCGCTCGGGTTCTGCTGCAGTCACCGCCTCCGGCGTTCCCGCTTGGCTCAAACGACGACCAGCTCGAGCGCGCCCGTGCCCGCGCCGCGGCCCGCGCGGCGTCCGTACGCCGCCGCTCCCTCGCCGCCTCGCTCGCGGCGCCCTCGGTGGCCCCGCAGCACAATCTCCTCAACCGCGACGAGGTCATGGATCTGTTCCACAACTGCATCAAGCTCGCATCCGAGAACGTACGCGCTTCCTCCCGTAACCCTAGGCCGCTCGGTTCCTCTCGCTAGGCTTAATCTCTTTCTTTTCTTTTTGTTCTGGGAAATTTTTTGGCAGAAAATTAACCAGAAAAACACGTGGGAGCTGGGGCTCATCGACCACCTCAGCGAGATCATCCAGGCAGGTGAGGAGGACGACGAGACCAACTTCCAGAAGGTGCCGAAATGCAAAACTTTCCCATTTTCGACCTGCTTTACCCGATTTGGGAGTGGAATTCATACGGCATGATTGCAATTTTCCAAATGACTGGAATTCATGTGGTTTTGGTACCAGGCTAGCTGCACTTTGGAGGCAGGGGTGAAGATCTACTCGCTGCGCGTGGATTCGGTTCACTCAGAGGCCTACAAGGTGCTAGGCGGGATCAATCGTGCGGGAAGGGGTGATGAGGATGGTAAGGATCAACTCGCTATGGACTCTGGTCTGCTTCAGATCTGAGTCTTTAACTACATCCGTATCAGATGCAAATTGCTCTCATTTTGCTGAGTATCACTGAACTACTTTGAGTAAAAGGTTCCAATATTCTTTTAGATAATAGGAAGATTGTATTAATCCTGGCTTTGGCCCTCAAGTCAAGGATAAAAGGTTCCAGTATATGTTAGCATGTAGCATGTGTTCATGAGTTTTTTGGCGCAAAGCATGGCTTTATTAGTTACTGAAAGGTCGTGCTCTTTCAGAGAAAATTCTCACCATTATATTAAGATGTTGTATAACTCTATTCAATAAGTATCCTCCTCTGGAATAATGCCATTAGTTGAATTCTGTGCATTTGTTCTTTTCACGTATTCCTTGTATTAAACATTTGTCATGGACCGCTCTACTTTACGCTGTAGTGATAACATGTTTTTATTTACTATTTATCCTTAGAAGGTCTATTTTTCTTGATTATGTTGCTCTAATTTGATGCTTGCCATTAAAGATGTGGAAACCGGCGCCAATGCAGAACCGTCACAAGACGAAGGCATCAGCAAAAAGGACGCTGATAGGCGGGTATGTCTCATTGAACCAGTTGTTTACTTTCATCACTTCAACTCTGTATCATTTTTGTTTGTGACTTTTCCTTTATGTAGATCTCACCTGCTTCAACCTTGGAGTCCTCATTCGAGGCCCTTAATGTAAAGAAGTTTGATGGTATGTTGAAGCTTGTTCTCACCGTGCTTCTCCAAACTATTCTAACATGATGCTGAAAGAAGTTCATTATGTGTCATTTGCTGCTAGTTGCTTTTACGGTGGATCCTCTGTATCATCAAACTACTGCTCAGTTTGATGAAGGTGGGGCGAAAGGTCTCCTGCTGTACAACCTTGGAGTTTATGGCAGTTGCCGTGTTCTGTTTGATTCATTTGAAGCACCAGATAAGTGTATCTTAAATGATGTGCAAACTGAGAAGTCTGAAGTGATTGACCTTTCATTTGCTAGAGGTAATATCAGTTGTTTCTCACTGCTTTTCATAGTGTTTACATTTTGTTTGCAATGAGGCTTCAAAAGATTCTACTCCTGGACAGAGCAAACTGAGGAAGTGGTTGCTAAAATGCCTCTATGCGAGGATATCTCTCCCACTCTGAGGAACATTGTGGCTCAGTTTGATGAAGAAAACCAAAGGCCATCACATGAGGCATCTTCTGGGCCAATGCCAATGATGGAAGATCAAATGGTTAACGATAATGGCCCAGTAAATAATGATAGTATGCCACATGATTCTGGAACGTGGGATTTTGGTGGTTGTGATGACAATGAAGATGTATCTGATGACAACTGCAACCTGATGGATTCCAACCTAGCAAACTATCCAGAGGTATTTTCTGGCAGGATATGCAAAATTGAAAATTCAGACATGCCATGTAAATAGAACTGAATTAACATAATCCAGATTCTTATATTTTATTGACACATACTAAGTGCCATGAAATATGCTGCTTCTGTTTGATGCTTTCAATGATTCAAATTGTCTACCTTCTATTTAAGTTTTGTAAGACTTAGTTATTCAGAAAACAAAACCTTATTTTACACTTATATCGGTGCAGGAGTTCAATGGATACACTGTTGAGATTCCTCAAGATCCTGTTGTAGATGAAAGGCTTGAAAAAATATCAGGCCTCTTGTTGCTTGGTATGGGCTCTTCAAAAACAAATGCATGGGCAGGACCGGAGCATTGGAAATATCGGAAAGCTAAAGGTACTGTATGTCACATAAGGCCCCTTGTGTTTACTTAAGATAGGGTTTGTTGATGTTTGAACTCCCATTCATACAGATCTGGAGGATGTCGTGATGTCATCCGGTGAAACAGAAATGCCAAATAAGATGAAGAAGAAAAGAGCCAAGGATGAACCTGATATTGATTTTACAAAGGCATTGGAACACGAGCTTCCAAATATATTCGCACATCCCAAAAACCTGAAGGCATTGCTGCTGCCTGCAAATAAGGCTACCTGCAGCAATAAACTTCCAGAGGATTGCCATTACCGACCAGAAAGCCTTGTTAAACTACTTCTTCTCCCAGATGTTTTGGTAATGTTTACTTGTCATGAAAATTATTGTTGTCATGCTCTCATAGACTTCTTATTTGTGATAACTCTTGAAATTTTGTAGTGTCTTGCACGAAGAAGAAGAAAGTCACTTGGTAAGTTTGTCACATAATTTCAAGTGAAGAAATTTGCTTCATTGGTTGTCACCTTTGTTCGGGGGACATGCTTTCCAAAAGTTTTTGTGTATATTGTCAAGAGGTCCAGGAATGATCTTGAATTTCCCCCAGCATATACTACTAATGTGCACAGCCACACAACTGTTTTTCTTCCATATTTTCATTATGCTTTGTGTGTGTTGTCTTTGGATCTTGAAAGCACCTGCCCATATTGCTAAATGTAGCTGCTGGTTAGATTCATATGCTCAGCATAATATCCAAGCCAGTTGCTAAGTTACTATGCATGTAAGTTCTGCCTGAAGAAATGGAAATGAGAATTGCACCCTGCTGATCATCGATGGCAAGATGTTAGCTGCCATCCAATTGAACTATGTTTACTGAATCAGTATATTTACCTTTGATATGTTGGAGCTGTCTGCCTGTATTTAGTTTTCTGCTATTGCCAATTTCTGTTGCACTACTTTCCTGATAAATAAAGTTGGCATGAAACACATTTTTCCTTGTAGATGATGCAGTGGAGGAAAATGATGACTTTATCCCTTCTGGACCCTGGGATGATGATAATTTCTGCAGTGATCATGTCGATGAAGGACATGCCTATGGTGATGTAGAGGAGCCAGTAAGTCTTATAAATAAACCAAGACAGGTGTGTTTCTTCTTCCTTGTCTCTTTTCCTTTAAGATATCCATTTTCCCTTAGGGAATTGTTGTAAGACAGTTATCATGAGTATTCCTCGAGTACCTATGCTAATGGTCCTTATTGGGCTACTAGGATGAAACAGCAAAACACATTAGTCTTAACATGATGCCGAATCTACTATGATGCTATATATATTTGTATGTGCCCCCACACCCATTCACTCACATACACAATGATAGGAATGGAGTGTACTGCACACGTAACAACTTTGGTTGTCATCTCTGTTATCCAAGAAACCAGTGTTTCCTTCTTTTTTTTTTTTGAGGAATCAGTATTTCCTTTAGATTAGTTGGAAAATACAGCTCAACAGTCAATTACAACAAGTTTTAGAAAATACTATCGATGTAATAAGGCAAAACGGGCACAACACTGAGTAAATGGCATCATTCTTCATGGGACAGTGTGGGGCATCACTCATGGACTCCACTGAGTAAAATATAGATATGTGTAGTCTTCTCCTTCTCTTAAAAGCCTTTTGCTTCTCTTGAGCTCTCATTGCTGCTGTTTATCCTGTCATAAAAACATAAAGATTCCCCAGTCTACCCTGGTGCTATCTATCCAGTCATTTGATTAGCTCCATTCCAACTTCATCCCCACTTCATACCTCTCAGATCTGTAAGGGACAATTCAACTGCAGCACACGATCGGTCCTCTGGGCTTGGAAGTAGAGCATGATTATTATAGCAGGGCTTGCATCTTGCTCCTTTCTTGCCTTACCCACATACATCTCGCCCTTGCACCAAATCTATTCTCTGAACTCCTTTGTGCCTGTGTAAGAATGTTCCGTAAATGAACAGGCTCCAGAGCTAGTAGTCGCTCCGCTCTTGGTTTGAGGCACCATGCATCTTTAGCCACAGGGCGTGGAGCTATGCGAAATGCTCTCCTCTTTGGCATCAAGCAAACATTGTGGAAGGCCTCAATGGTATATGGTATCATGATATTTACAATATTTTGTAATTCCATGGCGCAACTAGAATACTCAGATTTGTTACTCTGCTGTTTTTTAATCCTTTTGAGTATGCGCCTAAGTTATTTTGATATGCCTCAATTTCTTTCTTGTCTCTTGATTCTATTTTTTCATGAAGGCATCTTTCAAAGATATATCTTAGTTTCTATAACGTGGCACTATGGTAGTTTGGAGCACATATCAGATTTATATTTGGAATTTAAAACTTTTGTCAATGTGTTATGGACTCCAAGCTATACTTGCTCATCATGGGCACTATGCTTATGAGTTCAAAAATATCAGTTTAATTTAACTTGTTTGTTTCTTGAATCAAAGGTCAACAAGATTGATATACAATACGACAAAGTATCAAAGCAGGTGGATGTTCATGCCTTAAAAGAAGTTCTTTGGAATCACATCCACACATCTGCTGAAATTGATGATCAGGTAATGTGCCAATCTCACTGATAGTCACAGATAATTACTTATATCATAAGTAATATTATATGATTGGTTATAGTACCATCAACGGTTAACATTAGCATGACTACTTCCATCTACTTCTTTCAAATATCACATTCGTCCTGTCTTGTTTTCAATAAGACCACGGCAATACAATACTTGACCTGTAGTTTGTCCTGCAGGAAGGAGAGGAAGTGGAATCCTCGCTGCGCCTTTCTGAGGTACTGCATGATCTTCCAAGCAGCAACCCTGATGCTACAGCAACAGAAATTTCGCCACACCTATATATCATTTGCCTCTTGCATCTGGCAAATGAACATGGCTTGACGCTACGTGATCGGCCAACATTGGATGAAATTGATATATACATACCAACTTCACCTCTTATGAAGTAATCTTGCTCCGGTTCTTGGACATGTAGTTGTAGGTGTTAGTGGTATCTAGGCATATGGCCATATAACATTAGATGCTTTTGCATTGTATTATGTAATAGATCTTGCAATGATGGTTGTTATTTGTTTGATGCCATTGTATTATGTAAGAACTATTTCTAGCACAATAGGAGAATGTTAGCCAATAATTTTATTAATGGAATTGCTGCTAAGTTATCACATGATCTTACCACTGTCGAAGTGTCAATGCTCTCAGGATTGATTGACTCAAAAAGCAACTATTCAATCTCATTTCACATATCTCAGTTTATATTGGACTTGGTGGATGAAGTGAAATGCAAATTCTAATAACTATGTTGAAATAGTTCAACCTTTCCTTTCCTCGTTGTAATAGTTATAATTTATTTCATGTCTTCTATCACTTTCCAAATTAAGCCTCCATCAGATTCGTGGGTAAGCCATTGAATTGACAACAATATCAACACTGCTAAATCATGTTTGAGCCAAAATCATTGTCTTCAGCAGAAGTATCACAAATGAGTGGGAACATGAAGCAGATAAACTACCATGAGAAGTCAGTAAATGTCAGCAGTTCATGAGAAAGTTTGTATATGTGGAATCTCGTACCGGTTTACCGGTGCTAATTCTAATAACTGTTACTTTACAGAAAAAGAAAACAAAGAAAATACTGAAAGACCAACTATTAGCTCCAGTTCAGAATCTAATAAGCCTTGAGACACCCAAAATCGATTGTGACAAAAGGCACATGCAAGTGTGAGCGTGTGACCCTCGTGTTTTGCTTTGGCATCTGAAACGAGTTCACATGATGCATGAAGCTCGGTCATTCGAACTCGCCAATATCCTTCTGACCGGCGAGGATCCTTGAGATCTGGAGGCCCCGGCTGAAGGCCTGGTTGAACAGCAACCGTGTCTGGAACTCTGAGACAAAGGGGAACCATGAAAGGAAGCCGATAGGCAAGAAGAGGATGAGACCCATCATGTTTTCATATGCCCTCCCGAGCTCCATGATTGAGTCCCAAATGATGGTTCTCTTAATCAATGGTGAGCATGCTTGTCCAATCTGTAAGCAAGAAAACATAGAAACAATCAGGTAACTGGAAGAGAATTATTCTCTCTCAAAAAAGACAGAACCAGAAGATTACTGAGCCTGCCATAGGGAAAATTCCTAGTAAAGGAAATATTTGAGATGTTTTAAATGATTAAACTGCTGATTGTTGTGCTCTTCAATCAACTACTTTCTTAACATTATCTCGAATTATTGTGCAATGAAACTCTTTCCCCACAGGAATGTGCCTAGATTATCACTGCTGCAGCAAGAGTTTAACCACCGCATTGGGGGATAATTAAATATTCTAACAGAAAGTTCATGTTCAACTTTAGAAAACAAAGCAAGTTCTTTGTTTTTCGTTAGCACCATCCTTTCATGAGTACTTTGGATGCTAAATTCATCTCTGAACATAAAAGGCACAAAATATCAAACATACAGGTAAAGTTTCACTCACCAGAAGAATACACCATCCAGTAGGCAAGAATCCAAGAATGCTAGCAAAGCAATCCGAAATTGTGAGGTTAGCGACAACAAATAAGACTGCCATCACAGAGACAAAACCTAGAAAGAGAAGGCCCTTGAGGATACGGAACATAAGCTGCAGGTCTGTTCCAAATCTCTGACGCCCTATTGAAACCATCTGAGTGGAAGGATAAACATACAACCTGTAAGGGCTTTGGCCATAGAATACAACTAGATCAACAGAATGGTTGCAGTCTTACCTTCAGTACTACTAGAACAAGGAGCATAACCACCCATGAAAGTCCATAAACCTAGAAAAGAAAAAGGCATTAGGGATCCTTGTAATGTACAAATTATAAAAAAACTAACAATTTTTGTTTTGTGGACAGAAATTACCATAATGCTCTTGTTGCGTTGTGATATGTTCAGGTGGTAGACAATGCCGTACTGGTAGATCAAAAAGCGAAGTGAAAGGATGATTTCCAAGAGAAGGGCGCGAATGCTAGTTTTCCTTAGGTGCTCCTGCTCACTTATCCACCAGGCTTCCCAGCTTTGGTCCACAGACATGCCAATGCCTCCTCGGTTGCCCATCCACTTTCTCCAATCCGTCCAATCGTCAACTGTCTTCTGCCACTCAAAGCACGATGGATTGAAGATGAATGGTGCAAAGAGCCAAGAAGCAACAAGGAACCATATGGAGAAGGTGACAAACAGGTACAGCTTTGAGCTGCGATAGGAACTTCCATAGGCTAGATACACAACCAGAAGTATTAACAGTTCGAGTCCTTTAACAAAGTGGCTACGGGAGTACATGCGGTAATTCTCAGCAAACTTTGCATGGTAAACAACAAATCCGCGCCCTGTAGGTCTGTATTTAGCACCACCATGCAGTATTGTTCTCCCATAGTAGTGGGTTTTGGTGCCAAGCTGGAATGTAAAGAACACAGATGCTAACTGAAGCTGCATGATAACAAACTCTCCTAATGCTGTGCGGAATCCCTTCTCTAAGCCAACTTCCATGATCATAGGGAGGACAAGCAGCAATCCGAGCTGGAAAACAGACTGTGAGGCCAGAGCATTTTCAAGAGGCTTGATGTTCTCCTGAATACGCGGATCCAGTAGAATAGACTTTTCCAGACCACTCATAACTAGATAGAGCCTCCCATACAAAAATACATAGACTGTAAGTACAGTAACCTGAAAGTAGGAACTATGGGTGTCAGTATCACAAAAACATGCAGGGTAGCAGCACACAATCCTTGAAACATGCGTGTATGTTACTGTGCCCAGCAACTTTGATAATAAGTAAAATATGGGAGTACTTGAATGAGAAGTGAACAATTTTTTTAGACCATCACAATTTTTTAGTTTGATATATTTTTTTAGACCATCACAATTTTTTAGTTTGATACATTGAGGAATTCAGCAAACTGGAACATGAGGAAATAAATGGCATATACAGTTAGGACTTAAGGTTATCTCCAACGATGGTATATGCATTTTCCAGTAGTTGGGATAACTCTGTATCACAACTAAGAATACCTATAGATAACCTTCATATACCTTTATGAATTATTAGTATTAGTAGTTTCTTACCATGCTACTGAAATAAAACCCAACTGTAGTGAAGTAGAAAGATAGCATTCTGTAAAAGTCAAATCTGCGTCCGAGTCGATAGATGTCACGGCTCAATGTTTGTTCACCGTTGCCATTTGCCACTTTAGCTTCAAAGCTTGATATTTGATTCATTCCCACATCACGGCCCTTACCAACTTGCATGTACTCATGATGTGTAACGTTTCCTCCTCTCATAGTTGAATTGAAACCTAAGAATATTGAATTATATCAGTGCAATTAGAGAAGTGATAAGAGCAAGTTATCTGTACATGATGCAGGTACCTGAAAATATATCTTCGCTAAGATTTATAGTCTTTGAAGCTTTACTTATGCCACCCCTGGTGATATGGAAGAGTCTATCGAAAATATCCGGGTGCCCATAATGGAATCGAACCCTGTTCCAAATTGCAAGAATGAAGTCAAGAAATACAGAGCTTTTTCATGATAGCCAACAACATGATGGGGTAAAATGTGCATTTTACATTCAAAATATACAAATTAGCCATTATTCAAAATGAAAGATATTTTTTGGTGAAGGCTAACGGATGTGGCTGCATGGTGAGGCAACAGTAGTAACAACTAACAAATATAAATATGGCATGGAGGCACGGCTAGGCAGAAGCATTACATGCACTTGCAGCACGGAGGCAATCATCCAATCCAAGCTATGAGTACGTTCTGTCAGAATAGATAAGATAAACAATTCACTTCATGTGGATCTTTAGGATCATCGGTTTCCATATCAAATTGGATAAGTTGCTAGTTTATTTTTGTTATGAAACATGTCTTGGTTTTGTTACCGAGTTTGTTGACTAGCTTGGGGTTAGCCTGGTCTATAACGGTTGGTGGTGTACAAAGGTTTTGAAGGAGTAATCAAGCAAAAGACAGAACCAGCCACTCATGTTTCTCTCGACTATGACATATTCCTCATCATCCCTTTCCCTAAATCTCGTCGTTACCAGACCTCTTTCCCTAAATCTCATTGTTTCATGATGAGATCATCGACCTATCATCCTCAAGCTAGTTCTGTGCTTGTTAAATGTACTTACAAGCTAACAACCTATTGTTACACTAATTATCATGTTGCCACTGAAACAACATTTCAGGTGTTTTAAATAAAGAGGTGACATTAATTCTCCCATGTACCGGTACCATACCTCTAGCACAGCTCCAACCCTTTCTGATTTGATCAAAAAGACAATTCGCTAAAGCAGCATTGCCATAGCATCAGAATTAGGCAAAAGAAGTTGTGTTGTGCATGCATTCTCCAGAACTTGGGTCTAGTCCTGAAAAACAACAATGGACCAAGGGATGGACGTGGCTTACAACCATAGCGACCAAAAGAGGATTATAAAGGCAGTGGCGCAGTAGTCCCAGGGGGAGCACAACATCGATGTTTGTAGTACAAATAGGCAGCACTCAGCAGTGCCATGTTATCAGGTAGGATGGCACCACGACATTGTGTGGACTACACGGACAACATGGAGCCGATGCCAAGAGTCAGTTGTGGTGTTTGGATGTGGTGCTGGTTGGATGGCAGTAGCCACAACAGCCCAACAGGGATGACATGGAGATGCACAATAGTGTGGCAGAAGGCTGGCTCTAGCCCATCTCAGGACAGAAAAAGGTGGGAGGAGGGAGGGAACAATTCTTAGAGGCCTTGTCAGTTGTCACTTTGGACTCACTATTGGCCCCCTTTTAGAACAAGCATATTGCAAGGATGTCTCTTTTACAGTAATTGCAAGGATGTTTATAAAAAGATCATGGGACTGAAAGGGTCCAATCACCTCTTCTTCACCAAACAAGAAATAAGAAGAATAAAAGTAAGGAGCATTCCACCTATTGAATAAAAAAAATGGTATGGCTGAGACTCAGGGTGTGATAAAATCAGTCATGTCCTTCCATTTAGGTGCACCTTAGAAACTTTTATTCAATTATAGTGTTCTACGTGAACTTGCGCCCTAGCACAGTGGTACACCCCTTACTTTGCTTTTTTGAGTCAAAAACGAGATTATAGTGTTTCATGGCAATTTTACTAATATTCTCACATGCATCATTCTGTAATATATTAATATAATGACGGGGATATTTTTACCAATGTACAAATGTTAAAATATATAAGAACACACCATTTTCTTTGGAACGATCAGTTCATAATATTTTGATGAATGAATTCAAAACACTAATTAATATCTACATGAAAGGCAAGAATATTTGCATACTTGAGAGGATTGGCTAGAACCCTTTGCCCAATAGTGACGAAGCTGGTCTCTTGATTGGACATAAACCAAGCAAGCGATGAAACACTAAAATAGAACAGAGAAGCCAATGTTACTGACCGAAATTTAGCAAATAAATGTCATGAAAAGGACATAATAGCTGAACGATTCTCTTTGGATAAACAGACGAACCTTCCAGTAAAAATATGCTCACGTAAACCTAATATAGTGGGTTTGCTCTTTCCATACTTTCTACTTTCAAACTCTTCCAGCACATTTCTCATTTTAAATGCCTCCTCAATATAATTATCCTGTTGGAAAATAAAAATAAAGTACCAATTACCAGTGCTCTATTATGTTGCGTCCAATATGGAATTTAAACCAAACCTGGTTCATATCAATGGCCTGAAGTGCTTCTCCCCTAGTGAAGATTATGGCATGATTTTGATTTTCAGGTTTTCCTTCTCCAATGCCTGTTGGTTTGCCGGGAAGCTTGATGCGGTAAATTTCCTGAAACAAATTTCACAACACTAACCATGAGAACATCATCTGGTTATTCATGTGTATAGGAATAACCAGAGAATTTGGTTAATAAGTGCACAAAACTAAGAAAAAAAAAAACTAACGATGAGTACGGCGCATCACTATAATTGTGAAAACAGAAGAGTAATTTTCAATACAAGATGCTTAGGCAGAATGGATTCATTTTGTTTGAGGAAAAAAAAAAGATGACATCACATTTGTACCACAGTCAACTCTGCATAACTTCACCAAACCACAGAAAAGCAAAGGAGGCCTGCAATATTTTCTGAACACGCACCTCATCATACTTTTCACCGCCTTTGACAAGAACAGAATAATATGTCTTCTCAGTTGTTCCATTTCCAGCAGGAGCTTCTACCTCATCAATGAAAGCAACACGTAATGATGGATTCCTGATCAATTTAAAAGTTAGATGGGTTGGAGCAAAGCTTAATACATACAGAATCTCATTTGCAAATTCAAGAACACTAGCTCTATACATTATCATGAGATTCAGGATATTCACGTAGCAACTTTTGTCCTTTGTATCTTTGGATATTTTTTGCATGCCATAAACTTGACATGAGACAACATATGTAAACTTGATATCAGCAATAGCTTGTGCCATTTCACGAACAGCATCTGACTCTTGATAGGATGTTACTGTTCTATCTCGGTCCAATTTAGCTGCAGAAGAAAAATTTGAAATTAAATATATAAAAAGAAGATATATTCACAAAAAAGGAGAGCACATTAATCTAACCAAGATCATCTGTATCTTGGATACATTGGAGCTCAAGTGCCCTCCTATAGTACATCATTCCTCTCACTAAAAAGGTTAAAGAAAATAGTTAGAGAGCACGTTAGATGTTAATAAGAAACATAATTGCACCAGTAAATTTACCAGTTCTGGTGAGCGTTTGACCCCTATAAGATGCCCAAGGACAGATGTCAACCATCCTATCTTTAAGTGCATCATCATCCTTTGGCTTAAATTCTATACGCTCAAGAAAGTTCTTCCATTCATCTATCAGCATGCAAGAGTCAAATCTATTTACAATAAAGAATAACCAACTCTGCAAGTGTTGTGGGGTAGGATCTACAGGTTACCTGGAAATATTTTCCGTAGATAGAACAGTATGGATATACCATCCTCATTCTTTTTATAAAGATCTTCTGGTGAAAACAGAACCTCCTCTTTGAAATATGGAGTTAAAACACTGACACAAAATTAGAAAATCTGTTAACAAGGCTATTAACAAATAATTCATAATCAAATATTTTTTTCAGTGAAGTATCATTATGTCAACTATTAACTTCAAAAGGAGATCAAAATGAGTTTCAAGAAAGACCAAAAACCTTGCCAAACGAAATGATAAAAGGAAGGAGGTAGTGTCTAAGTGAGACAGACTGCCTACCTGAAGGACATCATGCTACATACTGGTGGAGCCCTCGGCATATTCATAAAAAGTGAGTTTGCAAAAAAGGTGATCCTGCGCCGCGCTTCCAAGTTTGTCGGTACATATATAGCAGATTCTTTCGTTGTCAACAATAATTGAAGCCTAACACACTGTGGGTACAAAATATCACAATATATAATACACTATTTGCAGCAATGTAAAGAATTCCTTAAAACAATGTTATTACTGAAAATAGTTGGTCAAAATACCTTCTCTCTCCATTCATCATCCTTCAGTGAGTCCAGATTAATATTTGCAAACAGTTGCTTTTGGCTGCCTTCATCCTTCAAGATGCTGCACAATTCATAGGATAGTCATAAATCACACATGGAGGTGCTTATTTCACTATAGATCTTACCCTTGTCCATTTTTCATGATATCCTGCGTGATAATCTCCATTATGTCTTGTAACAAATTGGCAACTTGTGTCTTTACAGGATCATTGTCTTCGTAATCTGTTTTCTACAAATGGAGTAAATCCATTTTTGGAAGTGTTAAAAGGAACGTGGTAGAAGAGAGATTTAACAAAAGGAAACATAAGAGTTGAGTTAATGGTACCAGAAGATTTAGTAGCTTATCAAACTTAGCAGTTAGCTGCGGAAGTTCATCTAACCGGAATTCTCTCACGAGTGACCGTCGCCCTATGCTATCTTTGACGCTATCTTGAATTCGGTCAAGAACTCTGTAACCATGGTGCAATATAAATTACTAAATTAGCCAATCAGGTTACATGCATGTTTATATACAAAACCAAATATTAGTTAATGGGGCCAAAAGAAAAGGTATCTTACTTCTTATCACTCTCTTCTACTATAAGACTGTAAAGAATCTGCAATAATGTCTCGTAGCATTCTATTACAGCATATTCTGTATAAGGATCCTGCTTTATCCTCTTTATCAATTCTTCATCTTTCTTCTTGACACCCTTTGCCATATCAAGTGCTATTGGAACCTAATATAAAGATAGCATGCCAATGAGCATAGCACTCAGTCCTTGGGAAAACAAGGTCATTCTGACAAGTGTGTACCTTACTGGCAAGAAGGAAAGGAGGCCACTGAAAAACACTAATTTTACTGCCGGATGATGGAACAATCAGAAGATTTTTCTCCCTGTAAACAAATGAAAAGAAAATATTTTTAAGATGTGTTGGGACCGGATAAAAATAAATGAAGTATTAAGTTGATGCCAACCTGTTGCTTAGTAAGTCCTCTTCTCGCAAAGAATTAATAAAAGCATTCCATGTGTAAGCAAACTTATCAATATTGAAGTTTTTGTCTTCCTGGTGTGATATATTGCATGGAATACATTAGAAAATAACCATAAATAAATTTAAGTCCATTAGAAAAATGACTGAAAGAAAGATCAGTTAAACAAAGTCAGCAAAACCAAACCTCATATCCTTTATATCGACTTCCATAGCTAGGTAAAAGCTTTTTGCCAAATTCTATTGGGATAGCCTCAAACCTCGATCTTAACATCCCGAGGGTTCGTATCTTTAGAAAGGTGAACATTTTGCAGACAATAAATCAGTTAGAATATAATCTAAGCATTCACAAGGCAACAACTAGTCTTGAGACTACCAACCTCACCCAAGCGGCTGAAGGCACCATTTACTCCACCACATATGGTGGAGAAAATGGCATACCATATCTGCGTGTCCATGAAGTATACCTGCATGAAAAATTTCCCATTTTGAATGAGAAATGAAGACATGATTCATTCAGAAACACCCATAAAAGAAACTAATAAATTGGTACATACCATGACAACTGGAGCCCATACAGTAATCACAACACCTAAATTATACTGCACTGTGAAAATTCAGCCTGTCAGTGCTTCAAAAATTATGTAATGATCTTGCATCATATTAAAATATCATAAAATATACTAAATAATCTTACAGTATGGGAAGAACTCATGCCACTCATAAGTTCCCACTCCCAGAAACATGATTGTCTTGGTAGGCCCAATAAGAGGAGAAATCTGCAGTATTAAAATCTCAGTAACTTATGCATATTGAGGTTGTAGAAAACAAAAAAAATCTCAAAGTAAGAAAAATGTAATGTTGGATAAAAAAGTAAAGACTTCGACAAGTCAGGAATTTATAATATCTTGGGGGGGGGGGGGGGGGGGGGGGGGTGTTCTGAACAGGGTCTTATCCCTGTTTTCATCTTCTTAATACAATGATATCCAGCCTATGTTCGAGAAGAGAGAGTTAATGATTCATAAAGATCTTATCTCTTAATAATACTACCGCCTAACTTGATAAATGAGAAAATTAATACTGTTCTGATGCAAAATAACAAGGTAAGGTTGCCTAATCGCAATGCCTTGGGTGCTGGATTGTTGGCATGGTGGCGGTCGGTGCCACCAATAGTATGGAAAAAAAATTCCTTGTATGCCATTAGCTTAAACTAAAACCCCTTGTATGTCATCCTGGCCCACATGTCAGTGACATTCCCAGTAGCATACAGTAAGCCTTGCAGGACAGCAGAATGATGGGAAATACAAATTAGGCCCAACACATCTAGTGTTTCATCCTCATTGACAAATTGGATGCGGCTACCAATCATCCTCGTTGCTTGGAGAAAGGTTTTAAGGAGAATTGTAGACTGCAAGCTAACAGATTCAAGGAAACTAACAGGCTCTCTTTTCTTGCTTGGCTAGACCTTCTTGTTAAACTACTATGCACCAAGCAGCTGCACCCAAAATCTTAAACTGATGGGGAAGGGTGGACAATTCACTTATGCTTCAACACTCCCCCTCACGTGTAGGCTCCCATAGGCCGCAAACGTGGAAATAAAAGTCGGCTGCAATTTATTTAATAAATCACGCTTGCCAGGATTTGAACTCGAGACCTTTGGCCCTGATACCATATTAAGTTATTATGCACCAACTAGTTGCACCCAATTCACTTATGGTTCAATACTCACACTCCCCCTCACATGGAGGCTCTCATGGGCCTCAGACGTGGAAATAGGAGCGGTGCAGCGAAAAATGCAGTCACTAGGACTTGAACTCAAGACTTCTGGTTCTGATACTATGTTAAGCTACTATGCACCAACCAGTTACACCCAAAAGTTTAAACTGATACTATGTTAAACTACTATGTACCAACCAGCAGCACCAAAAAGCTTTAACTGATGGAGAAGGGTGGGCAATTCACTTATACTTCAACACTTCTTGTGTAGCTTTTTGTTTCTTTTATTGGGTCACGTTGTGTGACCTTGCTGTTCTGTTTTATTTTGTACTTTCCTGGTTGGTTATTTAATAAAAATGTAATGGTGGGGGTCTCCCTTGTTGTGTTTCCCGGTTCAAAAAAAAAAAACATCTAGTGTTACAATCTGCATCCATGCAATATGTGTGACATTACACTTAAAGCTCAAAACTCATTAATGGAAAACAATAATACCATATTAATATTATACCAACCTCCGCATAAAAACTGAATGTAAGCTTGCATATAAGCAATAGAATCCAGAATGATGTGTATCTGCTCCATTAAAAAATATGCATATTAGACACAGATTACAAGATTGAAGAATTAGATATCAAGAAAACATAGCTTACTTAAGAAGGGAGCATGTGTCCTCATACATGCCCCGTGCAACATATAACTTGGGCTGTTTTGTAAACAAGACGTGTCAGAAGTACAACAAATCTGCCAATAGAAGTAATGCACACAAATGTAATTAAATATACAAAATTTTACCTGATTCCACCACAAAAGAAATCTGATAATTCGAGAATTTGAACGCTCTAAAGCTCGTCGAATTGGTAAAAATATGAAAAACAAGGCACTGAATATGTTTGGTAACATGTAAATTGCAATAGCAAAATTATAAACTGATTCATTCTGCAGATTTCCAATCCAATTGCTGAAGAACTTTACAAGGCCTGTAGGATTTTGAATAGAACTTGCGTATGTTGCTGGAAGAATTATCAGCCATGCAATAGCAACTATAAATTTCAGGATGTATCGTATCATTTGTGAACACTCCAGGCTCCTCCAAGCCTTCCAATTGAGAACAATCTCTAGTGTGGCTGAAAAAATTATAAGACAACTCAAAAACTGTGGAGCAATTGAAACAGAACTGGAGCAGGCATGAAACGATATTACGATTTCTCATACAAGTCAAAATGAAGCAAGATATGATTAATATCTACATTAAGTGATGTCAAGGTGCATAAAGATCCGGAGCGCCAAAGCAGAGTCATACCTTGAAGGAAGTTCAGGAAAGCAGCCGTTATGAAGATTGTCAATACATTTCTGAAAACATCTGCTTGAAATATAGAAGAAAGTGATCCATTTGGACTCCAGGCAATAATTACCATCGCCTGCAGGGGAATAGAACACATTACATGGCATGTACAAGACGTTGTAACAATATTTTATGCAAGGACAAAGGCCATCATTTACCTGGAAAGCCAATATAAAGAAGGCCCACATACGATCAAAACTTCGGAATAGGTGCAAAAATGTTCGAACTTCAACAAAATTTGTTTTTGCTATCCGTCGTCTGGTAACCACATGATCATGTTTCTGTGAATGTCTAAGATTAGTTCCACTATCATAACAGAGAGAGCTTAACCATGACTTAATTTTCTTCACCAACATGCATACGAAATTATGGAATGGACTACTCGCCAAAAGAAATGACCACGACATATATAGGGGAACTATGGGACAACTCATGATACAAAAAAGTCAGACCAAACAAACAACCTGCTTTATCCAACCAAGATACCCCCTCCAACCTGGCCTTATCCTCCCAATTCTACCAAACTACCATGAAAGGATAAGGCGGCACATCTTGTAGGAGGCACCAAACTGCCATGGAACTAGTTATAGCAAGCAATTTATGCCACCCACAATCAAGGCAAGCTAACAACCCCTCAGCTTTTAGGTCCCCAGCTTTTCACAATCCAGTATGTAACCATCTCTAGCACAATCCAGCTTTTCAGAATCACCTAGCCGAAACAAACAGAGCTAACAACCTCTTCGTTTTCAGCTTCGGATTGTGGATTTTTTTTTCTCGAACATGCAGGAGAGCTGCGTATCATTTCATTAAAAGAAGAAGAAGTTAGAATACAGCATACACACACACACCCGGTTCCGTCAGATTACATACGCGCCTATGAATATAACTAGAACGACCAACGACCAAAACCAGCTGATCACTCAGTAGCCATGCCACCATGAGCAGGCAGGGCAGCAAGAGCTTTCGCACCCGCCATGATCCACAAACATCACTCAGATTGTGGATTTTGGTAACACATTTTAAAGCTAGAACGAAATGGTATATTATATAAGCAGATTCTAGACTATGACAAAAAAGCTGAAACTGTTGTGAACACATTCTTCGGTCAGAAGCATGTTAGGCGTCCCAAGGAGTCCGGGGCAAACCAAAGTGGCTAAGGCTGGCTAGCTGAGTTGTTAGGATTGCTTGCGTTTAAAGGGATAGTATTAGAGATGTTGGAATATGATCCGAATTATAGTGTCCTTGCTAGAGACGTCTAGGAGATATGAGAGGCGGGGTCCTCTCATGTTACGGTTCATATTGTTTAGGGAGTTTATCTCTATTTTCCATCCTTATATATACATCCTGTATTGCATAGAGGGAGAGATTCATTGTTTTTCCCTATATTGTAACTCTCCTCTATTAGTGAAGATTGTCGATCGGCGCCCGTGGTTTTTCCCGTAAGGGTTTTTCATGTTAAATCTGTGTCGTGTTTCGATCTTGTTTATGTATTATTTGCTAACAAGTGGTATCATGAATCAGACACGAGATTTTGTGAAAAAAATATTAGGGTTCTATTCCCTGTTCTACCGCCGCCGATCTGATCTATTTGCCACGCCGCCATCTGGCGGATCTACCATGTAGCAATCTTCGTTTGTTCTGCTTATCCCTGTGCATGTCACAGTTTGACGGGATTTGATCTCGTATCACGCTGCTGCTCTTCGTGCTCATGCAAGTTGGCGATTTGGCGTGTCATTGCTCGCGTTCAGCGGAGTTGACAGAATTGTTTTCCATGTTACCGTTGCATCCCGCGTTGGTTGAAGTCGACGACTCCGCGTGTTTTTCATCGAGTCCAGACACATTCGTTGTTCGCGGTGAAGCCTGACATGCTCCGCTGCTTGGCTGCCATTGCTTGGCGTTGAGGCGACCTCCATCGCTGCTTTCCTGGAGTACCAGGTTCTTGATCCCCATGCACGTCACGGTTTGACGGAATTGTAACTTCTGTGTCATCGATTCGATATTCTGCTGCTTCACGCGTAATGTGGCGCTGCCCTGATCCGGTCTTGTTTTGAAATTGGTGAAATTGATCTAGAAAGGCTACAGCTTCTGCAGCGATACCTGGCCCGAGGATTTTTTTTCATGTTCACTTGACTCTCGTCCCAAGGCAAGGATCGTTTTTTATCCGCTTGCATACCTCCGAGGCAAGCTGGTGCCTCTCCTCTCGTGGAGAGGAAATTGATTGACTTTTGCTACGTGCACATGGGGATTGCTACCAGGAATTGATTTCTTAATGTCTTGCTGGATATACACGCGAGTGTACTAGAGAGTCTGCAGATTTTGTTTCAAGCACCTGAAGCGTTCAAGAGTTGCTCTAGATTTTATTATTGGGATTTGTTCTTCGACATGATTTCTATCAAGTTTTATATTCCGCTGCAAGACCGTGATAACGGTTCATTATTTAGCACAATTGGTTATGACTCTGTTGTCTTTTGCTCAAAGCAGCAGTTCTGATGTGCTCTTGATTATAAGGAGTATTAAACACTCTGTTGGAAGTGGAATTATGAAGTTTCAGCTATGCTCAAGCTTGATTGGTGCTACTGTTTGAGTCCTAGTGATTCGTTGGCGTCCGGTGTTATATAATATTAAAAAGAGTTCATTGATGATTCTTTATTTGCTATAAGATGGAATTCGTTTTAAGGTGGAGTTTGTTAAAATATGATCCGAATTATAGTGTCCTTGCTAGAGACGTCTAGGAGGTATGAGAGGCGGAGTCCTCTCGTGTTACGGTTCATATTGTTTAGGGAGTTTATCTCTAGTTTCCACCCTTATATATACATCTTGTGTTGCATAGAGAGAGAGAGAGAGAGAGAGAGATTCATTGTTTTTTCCTATATTGTAACTCTCCTCTAATAGTGAAGATTATCGCTCGGCGCCCGTGGTTTTTCCCGCAAAGGTTTTCCACGTTAAATCTATATCGTGTTTCGATCTTGTTTATGCATTATTTGCTAACAAGAGAGATAAAGATTAAGTTATAAGGAGATTGAGTTTGTTAGTCGGTTGGATTGTGTTAGGCGCTGAGCTATATAATGCCAGCAGATTGATTAATAAAGCAAGCAAGAATTACACAGCTCAGAGCCATCATAGGAGGGCGAGCTTTGCTTCTTGACCTGTAACCCAGCCATAACATCTGGTATTCATCGCTCAGGACAGCAGGCAGCTGAACCCTCTTGAGACTTGGCTGCGCAACAATCTCAAGAAGAACTCGCTCGCACTCGCCTCCTTGATGCGTACCATTGCAAGAATAAGATCACGAATTACCTGGCTGCGTGATGGTGATGCTAACACAAGTTTGTTTCACCTTCATGACCGGCATCGCAAGGAAAAAAACTTCATCGCCAAGTTGAAGGAGGGGACCGCGTGGTCACTACACTTGAAGACAAGGCCAACGTGCTACTTAACTTCTACTCCAACCTGATCGGCACCAGAGAAGAGAGACAGCACACCCTCGATCTCGAGGCACTCGGTATACAGCCCCATGAACTTGAAGCACTAGATGCACCTATCAGGTGTGGAAGATCATCAAGCAGCTACCATCCGATAAGGTCATCAAGCAGCTACCATCGGATAGGTGCATCTAGTGCTTGCAAACAGACTTGCCGGCCAGCTTGATAGTATGGTATCTACCAACCAAAGCGCTTTTGTCAAAGGCAGGTTTATTCAGGATAATTTTATGCTTGTTCAGCAGGCAGCAAGATTTCTTCACTCCCAGAAGCAGCCAAGAATTTTAATGAAGTTGGACATCTCGAATTCCTTTGACTCAGTTTCTTGGCCTTTTCTCAAGGAGGTGCTAGAGAAGCTCGGCTTTGGTAGAATATTCAGGGACAATCTAAGTGGCCTCCTCACCACTTCTTCAACTCAGATGTTGTTGAACGGTACTCCTGGTGATTTCATTTCACGTCAAAGAAGTTTACGACAAGGAGACCCCTTATCCCCTATGTTGTTCATCTTGGTAATGGACACTTTAAATCTCATGATTGCAAGGGCATCGGAGGCCGGGCTGCTACAACCCCTCTCTTCCCGATCAATTCAGCACCATCTTTCGCTTTATGCTGATGACGTTGTGCTCTTCCTCCGGCCGATCACAAGTGACATTGAAATCACCATGAGTATGCTGAAACTTTTTGGGGATGCCACAGGTCTTCGCACAAATGTACAGAAGAGCAGCACACCAATCCAATGTCCACCACATGATATAGAACTGCTACAAACACACCTCCCCTATGTGCTTACCGAGTTCCCAATCAAATACTTGGGGCTGCCCCTTTCCTTGAAGAAATGGACAAAGGCACAGCTGCAGCCACTTATTGACCGCTTGGCTGACCTTCTGCCTGGATGGAAAGCAGATTTGATGACACGAGCAGGGAGGGCCAAGATGGTTCAGTTTGTAATGACAGCGACAGTGATCTACCATGCCATGGCACTTGACCTTCCTTCTTGGACGATCAAAGTTGTGGACAAACTCAGGCGTAGTCAAACTCAGGCGTAGTTTCTTGTGGCATGGCCGTAAAGAAGCAAATGGTGGGCACTGTCTTGTGGCGTGGACCAAGGTTACACGGCCTAAAGAACTCGGTGGCTTGGGTATATCTGACCTCAGAAACTTCGGAATAGCGCTTCGGGCAAGATGGCTATGGTTGAGGAAAACCGAACCAAATAAACCTTGGGCCATGTTCGCTATGCAAACAAGTGCATCAGTCCAAGCTCTAGTCTCCATGGCAGTGACCTCTGAACTTGGAGATGGGAGGAATACATTATTCTGGAGAGATAGATGGCTGATGGGTCAGCGCCTAGAAGACCTCTTCCCTCTGAATTTTTCCATGGTTTCCAAGCGAACAAGCAATCGAAGTACTGTCCAGGAGGCTCTAATACGCATGAAATGGGTACAAGACATCCATGGCTCGCCTCTATTGACGTCCTGAGGGAGTTCATCAAGTTGTGTGACTTCATCATGGACATCACCTTGTAACCGGGAAAGGATGATGTTCATAGATGGAGACTCTCAAACTCAGGTCAGTACTCTGCTAGTTCCGCATATACAGCCCTGTTCCGAGGATCAACACAGTTCAGCCCTTAGGAACGGGTTTGGAAGACATGGGCGCTTGAAAAATGCCGCTTCTTCTTATGGCTTGTCGAGCATAACTGCTGCTGGGCGGCAGATCGCTTGGCGAGAAGGAACCTCCCACATCCGGAGAGTTGTTCCTTGTGTGACCAAGAAGCAGAAACTATACACCATCTGCTGGTTGGTTGCGTGTTTGCAATGCAATTCTGGCACGTCCTGTTGGGCCAAGTGGGGTTCAGTCAACTAGCACCAGCGCCAGGTGAGACAAGCTTTGAAGACTGGTAGAGAAGATCATCAAATCGGGTGGCTGGTGACATAAAGAAGGGGATAAACTCCATCATCATCCTAGGAGCGTGGACATTGTGGCGGTATCGCAGTGATTGCGTTTTCAATGGATGCCCACCAAGCATCACTGCTGCTCTGGTCATGGCGAGTGAAGAGAAGTGTTTATGGAGCATGGCTGGAGCGAAAGCGCTCACAGCTCTCTCTACTCATGGTCGGGTCGTTCTCGGGTAGACCGGCGTTGGTCGAGGGTCGTGTTTCTTAAATTAAACAGGCGCGCATGTAACCATATGAAGTTATGTGTGAGTGTGTGTGTATGTTGCTTTCTAATTTCTTTTTCTACTAATGAAATGATACGCAGCTCTCCTGCATGTTCGAGAAAAAAAAAACATCTGGTATTCAAAGCCAAAGTTTTCCCTCAATCCCATCCCCTCCCACCCACATTCAGCCCCGATCCGCCTGCCTCCTCGTGCTTTGTTGCCATGTCGGAGCCCGTCAACAACGATGCCACCATTGTCGAGACGTTGGCCAATATCTTGAAGGAGATCACTTCCATGAAGACCATCGTCTTCGCAGTCCAATCGGGTATGAACACCGTCAAGGGTGACCGGGGTTGCCTCACCGTTGCTATCAACCACCTCCAGTCGTCCAAGATCGATATCGGCGCCTCAGCCAAGAATTCCAAGTCTGATGGGTCCTCCAGCAGCACCGCGATCTCGATTGCCGCCTAGCGCATCCACAAGCTGATCTTTCCCACCTATGACGGCACGCACGCTTTCGTGGCTTAATCGCTGCGAGCAATTCTTCCGCTCTCAAGAGACACCGGAGGATGGCAAGGTGTGGCTGGCATTGTTCTACATGTTTGGCGGTGCTGAGTAGTGGTACTATCAGCTAGAGCGCAATCAAGGAGTGCCCACCTGGACGCAAATTGTTAAATTCGTCAACCAGCTTTTCAGACTGCCGACACGGAGCAATCCGCTAGGCGAGTTGATCTTGGGGCAGATTACCAGACCAGATTCTTAGCACACGTGGCGTGCTATGATGGTGTCTCGAGAGGGCAACAGATCGACATCTTCACTATTGGCCTCCGCAACCCGCTGAAGACCGACGTCGAGTTGCAGAACCGGCAACGCTGGAGGATGCTATGACGTATGCACGCGTGTATGAGCGCCGGATGGACATGACCGAGGATGACGTGAGCCTCGCCACCCCCGCCGCACCCACACGCACATACGCTCCATGCCGTCCATCGCCACTCGTTGTCCAACGCCCCATGCCTCCACCCTGACCCAATACCACCACCACCAACAACAACAAAACCGCCACCACCAACCGGGACGCGCTTCAACCTTACAGCAGCCGAGATGGCCGCCAAACGGGAGCTCAATGAATGCTACAACTGAACCGAGAAATTCTCTCGCAGGCACCTGAAAGTCTACCCCATGAAAGGATTGTACCTACTCCAGCTAGACGAGACCATGGAGGTGGAAGAGGACGTGGACGCCCTCGGCATATCCCTGTGCGCCATCACCAGGATCAGCACAACCGAAACCATGCAGCTCCTTGTCAACATCAATGAGACCTCCATTGCAGCGCTGGTGGACTCAGGGTCAACTCATTCATTTTTGTTTGAGGGTGCTGCTAGGCGACTCCAGTTGCAACCCCTCCACGGCCCGGGCCGCCAAGTGACGGTGGGTCGATGGCCAATGGCGATCGAGTCCCCAGCTTGGGCATCTGCAAGGCTGTACATGTGTTCATCGGTCAGGAGGAGTTCGTCATCGACTTCTTTGTCATACCACTAGAGGACTTCGACATCATGCTCGGGGTCCAATGGCTCAAGTCGCTTGGGTCGGTGTTGTGGGACTTCGACCGCGCTCATGAGCTGCTGGTGTGATGACCACAGAGTGACTTGGAATGGCATCACGTCATGCTCTCGTGCTACAGCGGCCCGGACACTGATGACCGCCAACCTCATGACGATGTTGTTACAAGATTTTGAGGACATCTTCGAGCCTCCTCTCGGCCTACCTCCCCCTCAGCGCTACAACCACAAAATCCACCTCTTTCCGGACATGGCGCCTGTGGCAGTCTACCCGTACCGGTACCCACAGCTCCTCAAAGATTAAATTGAGCGGCAATGCCATGAGATGCTGCAACAAGGGATCATCAAGGTGAGCACTTCGGCGTTCTCCTCACCCAACCTATTGGTGAAGAAGCATGACGGGAGGTAGCGGTTTTGCGTTGATTACCGAGCCCCAAATGCCAAAACGGTGCACGACATGCTTTCCATCCCGGTGGTTGATGAACTCCTCGACAAACTCCGCGGTGCATGGTTCTTCACCAAGCTTGACCTGCGCAACGGTTACCACCAGTTTCTCAGGCACAACGACGACGTGGAGAAGACAGCGTTCCGCACCCACCATGGCCACTTTGAGTTCGTGGTCATGTTGTTGGGTCTTACCAATGCGCCAGCTATGTTCCAGGCATTGTTGAACAACATTCTTCATGATTGTCCTTGTGTTCTTTGACGATATACTGATTTACAGCGACTCTTGGAGCGCCCATCTACAACATGTTCGCGCGGTGTTCCAGCGGCTCCGCGAGCACAAGCTCTTTCTCATACGGAGCAAGTGATCTTTCGGCAGCACTTCGGTGGCGTACCTAGGCCATGTGATCTTGGCTCAGGGCGTTGCCATGGACGCAGAGAAGATGGAGGCGGTACAGGCGGGGCCAACGTCGAGGACGGTCAAGGTCGTGCGCGGCTTCGTTGGACTCACGTGCTACTATAGGAAATTCATCCATTTCTATAATCCTATGGCAAGATTGCAGCACCACTGACACAACTCCTTAAACGGGAGGTGTTTCGGTGGTCGCCTGAGGCAGAGGAGGCGTTCATGGCGCTCAAGATGGCACTAACTTCGGCACTGGTGCTACAGCTTCTCGACTTCGACGCACCATTCATGGTGGACTGCGATGCATCCGGCACTGGCTTTGGGGCTGTACTCCATAAAGATGTCGGACCCATCGCCTTCTACAACTGTGCCATCGCCCCTCACCACGCCAAGCTCATCGCCTATGAATGCAAGCTCATTGGCATGGTCAAAGTCGTGCGACACTGACGGTCAAACTTGGGGGCGCGGTCGTTCATCGTCTGCACCAACCACTACAGCTTGAAGTTCTTGCTCGACCAGCGGTTGTCGACAATTCCACAACATGCCTAAGTGAGCAAACTGTTCGGGTACCAGTTCACGGTGGAGTTCCGCCTAGGAAGCCTGAACGCGGCCATTGATGCTATGCCACGCCGTGATGAAGACGCAACAACTAGCCATGCCATCACCATGCCTGACTTTGAGTTGTTTGACGTGTTCCGCCAGGAGGCGGCCACAATTCCAGAGACCGTGACCAAGCGTGCAGAGATAGCAGTCAGCACGGCAACTATTGCATGGACGGTGGTCGATGATGTAGTGCTCCATGACGAGCGCATATTCTTGTCTGTCTCGTCGTCACTGTGGCCACAGGTGCTTGCACAAGCCCATGGTATGGGCCACGAGGGGTCCAGAAGACGTTGCTTCGACTTCAAGCCTCCTTCACGCCACGCGAGAATCGACTGGTTCGCGAGTTTGTGCGCGGGTGCTCTGTCTGCCAGCACAACGAAACAGAGCACTTGCATCCCGCCGGACTTCTCCAACCCCTTGGCGTTCTACGCACGGCCTGGACCGACACCGCCAAGGACTTTGTTGAAGGCTTTCCCAAGGTTGGAGGCAAATCGATAGTGTTGACGGTGGTCGACCGGTTCTCCAAGTACACATACTTCATTGCGCTCAGGCACCCCTATACGTCCATGACCGTCGCATAGGCGTTCTTCGACTAGATAGTGCGGCTCCATGGTATCCCCAACTCCATCGTTAGTGACCGGGACCCCGTATTCACCAGCCATGTGTAGCAAGAGCTCTTCCGCTTGACTCGCTCGGAGCTACGCCTTAGTTCCGCGTTCCACCCGTAAACTGATGGCCAATCTGAGGTCACCAACAGGATTTTGGGCATCTACTTGCAATGCCTTGCTGGAGATCGTCCCAAGAATTGGTTGCATTGGTTACCTTGGGCAGAGTATTGCTTCAACACCTCCTATCAGACTGCATTGAAGACGACGCCATTCCAAGTCATCTACGGACGGGAACCTCCGGCGTTGATTTCCTTCCGCTCCGGTTCAGCATGGGTTGTGGTAGTGGAACACGCCAGTTACAGGAGCGCGACACGTTCCTTGCAGAGATACGGGAATGTCTACTGCAGGCCTAGGACCACATGAAGAACAGCTACGATGAGTGGCATCGTGCCCTCAAGTTTGAGGTCGGGGATTGGGTTCTTCTCCACCTCAACAGCGCGCAGCGATGACACTCAGAGGTGTTGCGCCATTTAAGTTGTCTCCTAAGTACTATGGCCCTTATGAGATTGTGGAACACATTGGACTGGTGGCATATGGGCTGCGCGTGCCACCGAAAGCACACGTTCATGATGTGTTCCACGTCGTATTCCTCAAGATTGGAAGGAGTGACACCACAGTCTCCAGCACCACTGCCTGCGATTGTGCACAGGCGCGCGGTACCCAAACAAGAGAAGGTGTTGCGCGCCAGGCCTACAAAACAGTCCTGGGAGCTCCTGGTCAAATGGCAAGATCATGCTCCTGCTGATGCTACATGGGATTCCTTGGAGGAGTTCAGATCTGATCACCCAGAGTTCCAGCTCGGCCAGGCCGGGGGGGGATATGTTGTGGACACATTGTTCGGTCAGAAGTATGTTAGGCGTCCCAAGGAGTCCGGGCCAAACCAAAGTGGCTAAGGCCGGCTAGCTGAGTTGTTAGGATTGCTTGCGTTTAAAGGGATAGTATTAGAGAGATAAAGATTAAGTTTTTGTGTTAGGCGCTGAGCTATATAATGCCAGCAGATTGATTAATAAAGCAAGCAAGAAATACGCAGCTCAGAGCCTCCATAAGAGGGCGAGTGACTTTGCTTCTTGCCCTATAACCCAGCCATAATAGAAACAAACAGATGGATCCTCTAAGCATACTGTCACGAATCCACGATCTGCATGGGGGGAGGGGGAGGGGTAGATTTTGGAGAATCTTACAATCCAGCTTCTAACGATCTAGATTTTTAAAATCCACAATCTATAAGTTTTCAACAAACCGAAGCTGAAACAAGAAGGCCTTAAGGAGAGGATTTGGAAGAGGGAAGATAGAGCAGAATCAGAGCAGTGGTCATCATAGAGGAGTTTAGGAGTATGGAAGCGAAAGGAAGCAGGAGATTCTGTAGTTTCCTTTTAAAAGTTTTGGTGCTAGCAGTCAGGTAGGGAGATTCAAGAGGTGAAAAACTTCTATGGCATCTGCATCACCTTCAAGCCCATTTGAACAATAGAAAGCGAGAGTCCACATATGTGGCATATCTCACGGTTATTGTATGTATAATTACAATGAAACAGAGCTGTACAAATCAAACAGTATCTTCATTATAAGTCTGAAACATATTATTACGAGGAAAAAAAATATAATGAATATTCAAAGTTGCACAAGTGAGTCCAATGTGTGTTCAAAGGTCAGAAGTGAACCCAATGGTCCCCTAAAAAAATTAGATTAAAAAATCAAAACATCTGCTGCTATTATATCAAACTGCTAATAACGTTAACCCGTGTTCAGTAATAAAAATAAAATAATCCAAAGAAGTAACGAGTAACCTCTGCTTCATTTTTAGGTTGGGTAGGATCCGCAAAAAAGTCAGCTGTTGGATCCATAGGCCATCCAAGCTTTTTGAAACATTTCTTTGACCTGACAATGTGAAAACGTATAGCATAAAGTCATTTCGAAATAATAGGTATGTTTTAATTTTTTTAGCACTTGCTAAAAATCTCTTTGTGAGGAAGTTATTGTTAAGGCAAAATTTGCTGGCGGACACCGTATAAAGGTGATATTTGCTGCTGGACACTAAAATAGGTCATGTACGTGCAAAGGCAGGTTCAGACACGTTGTTGGATCCTGTACGTGCTCTGTAGCCATATCCTGATTAGATTCTGGACAGTGCTAAATTATTGGCCTATCTAATTTATTTTCATTTCAATCCTGTACGTGCTCTGTAGCCATACACTATGACTGCTATAGTTAATGTCACGGATGTCAAAAAATGGCCCAGATGTTGAGGGCGCGCGTCCAGATGGATGCAGATGAATTTCCGTACTTGTAAATTATACAGGTTTGTTAGCTGGTTTGTATTTTTCTCTTTGACTTATTAATAAAATTTAAGCAGTAGGAGCTTCTCCTACTGTATTTACTACAAAAACAAAGTCATTTAAGTTTTCTCCAAGACCTAAACTAACATTTTCTGTGGTCATTACAGGTTTGCCTTCGGCCATTAACAACTACATTTGCTTTAAGATTTGTGGACTTTTCTTCGAGAAGACCGTAGAAGCAAATCCCTTCATAACACAAACCCAATCTTCCTCTGTTTCAAAACATATAGATCTTATGGAAACCAGAGAATGTTTAATTCAAACTTTTCCTATTTATTATGCCAATTATTTATAGATTTAAGAGACCAATTCTGCATTTTGTTGGTTTCAACAATTTTTAAGAAGCGTAAATGCTAAATTTACAGTGTAGTGTCACCTTGAGCCTAATCACCAAATAGATATGCTAGGAGGCTTCCCAGGCTGTTAGCTATAGGCTATGCACTACATGGAAGAATGACACCTAGCGCGTAAGATGATTAATCAGCTGATGTTTCAATTAGGGATTTCAAAATTACTGTTGATCAAACTTGCCATGATGAAAAGCACAGAAATGCAACTATAAAAAAGAACAGAAAATCTATGTATTAAGGAATTACCAGAAGTATTCATTCAGATCATCATAGTTTCTCCACTTTGAGTGGCTCACAGTACCACGTTTACTCCTTGTAGTTTCCTTTTGCATGAAACGAATATTAAAGATAGCAGAGAACGTTACAAAGGATAACTTATAGAGAAAGGACAATTTATAACTTTATGTTAAACTTGAAAACAGTTAGAAATTGGCTATTAACGTATATTACACTTGAAAATAACACCCAGTGCATACCTTCAGCATAACATTGTAGATAGGTTGAATAACTAGCTGCAAAAATGCATCATCACTCCCCTCTCGCCGAAACGGTGGTTCAAAATAACCTTGTCTTCTATCAGATATTATCTCATACAAATCTCTTGCCATCTAAGCTCGTGAATTCAGGGACAAACAAATTGTGAATAAGTTTGTATTTGCACATGACCAACGACATCAGTCGTTAGGGATTTATGAGGAAAGAAGTTGCATGAAGGTCACCTTTAAATTTATTCAGAGAAGAGAAATATACATAGTCATGCAAATCATACAATCATACTGATGCAAGGTACTGAGTATGCCACGTATTTTGTATACTTCATTCATACCTGGTTCCCCTGAAGTTTATGTTAATCATACCCTGTACTGAATTTTAATTGTTTTATGCACAAAGACTTACTAATAGATGCATAAAAACTGTATAACAATGTGCGCAAAGTCATTGATGTTGTATTGCCTGGAACACTCAGTGTGCATAAGTGTAGCCTAATAATCAGCTGCTGACATGTATATGGTCTTATAGGAAACAAAAACGATCCTCTATGCTCCGTCACAATAGTCTGGCCTTCAATAACAAAACAAATTTTGAATGTCGCATAGTAATACCAACACTATGACGTTCTCCACAACACCACATGAAAGCCGATAAGACAAGTATGGTTAAAATTTACAGACAAAACATGAGACACGCCTAATAGAATTTCAAGATTGATGCAGAGACAATACAAATTGAACAAGATAAATTCCCAACAAGAAATGAACAATAAGTAGGATTATGTTGCCACTTACATGATGGAAGATATAGCAAAGACACTCGGGCATAAAACGAACATTGGAAGCTTCACCCCAAATTAGCAAATACAGCCCAATATAAAGAAGCTCTGGCTGTTGTGTGGAGGCGTCCCTTGGAATTCTGTAGTTTGAAGAAGTTTCATAGTTAATGAGTTGTAAAGTTACAAGAACAAGACGAACATTAACCTGTTATGTAACATACCTAATGTTTGATTCCAAATGCAAATATCGACACCAGGAGTCATAATTTTGAAAAATTTTCTCCATCAAGTATATCACTGTAGTACTGTGTATCTGCAAATAATATGGTTAAACTGCTATCTACATTATTTTAGAAACTGAGAAGTACAAGACAAAGAATCCCCAAAGATTTGGATGATTCAGGATAACTGAAATAAGAAGTTTGAAAGGACTATTTACCACATGAACATGTCTTTCAGTATGGTGGGCATTACCCACTTTTCTCATATCAATGTTTGCAAGCAGCAAAATCAGATGCTCCTTTTGATTGTCAACATTACCTTTCTACACCAATGAAACAAAAGTAATATTTTTCAAGACATGCTTATCAATCACCCAATGCTCTAAACATATATATCATAGAATGCATTCAGTGTCAATTCCCTTGTTTTGACAGGTTTCAAATCAGGTACAATATCTAAATCTAAAAGGTTTTCATGATCACACCTACATACTGGTTCATACATTCCCTTGTTTGATAGTTTTCAAGGAAAAAAATTGTAAGTAGTTCAAAAACAAGATTATATACGGTAATTGGCTGAGTCATATTAGTTAAGATTCAAGTCCATAAGAATCAATCAAATGATTCAAAGTGTACTTGGTTAAAAAAAACAAAACTTGCTTCTACTTGTAGCAACTAATAAAACAATATTATTTCTTTAATTCCTATTGTTAGTGCAGAAGAGATGAGTCGATCACCTAAAATTTATTGCTAAACAATGAATAAAAACGTATAAGCAACTGATAGGAACAACTTGAAACGTTATGAGATATACTAGTACATGAAGTAAACAAATTTAACAGATGACATCCAACAATATCATGTGAACAGTAAACAATTCATGTACTGTTCCCATGCTATACTACTCACCTTTCCCCACAGTGCTATTAACAACTTATAAAATCCATATTAGCAAAAATTACAAAACAAATGCATGTCGTAATGCTATTAACAAAATCTGAGACCTAAAACAAATGCGAAGTAATCTCTGTAATCGGTTTATGATTTTTTTTTCATAATTATCAAATTAAAGAAATCCATCAGACATGCGGGCTTTGAAGTTGATAATGCAATTCCCTACAGTAGAGGAAATGAAATCAATATGGTATTCATTTGTTGGCACCTGAAATCCAAATGATTGCCACAGCCAATCAAGCAAATCACGGGGCCCATTCACCTCTTCAGGCACCATTGTTCCATCTTCAGGCCTTGGCATTGGAAGGCCGTCCATCTTGCGAAGAAGGTCCACTGCTGCTTTGATCTGCATTTTTGCAAAGCATGTGAATTCAATAATTCATACAACATGCAGTATCCACAAAGTTAAACTAAATGAATGTAAATGCATATAACCTCAGGAATTTCCATTATTGGTTGTCTCGAACTAGCTGAAATATTAAGGGGTAGAATGTTGTATTGTGAAAAGGAAGCTTTCTCTTTTTCAAACCCTCTGGCATACTTATCAAACTGCAAAATAGAAACTTCTTGTTGCATGATATAAAAAATTAACTTATGAAATAACATGTTGTTTGTATATGTGATAACTGGAAACGGAACCTCAGCATGATATTTTTCGGGTGTCACAGTTTTCAGAACATCATACAGAACAGATGCAATCTGATAGTATCTAGCCATCTCCTCCCTAATTCATTCAGTTAACAGTAAGTTAGCATGGTGAAATATGATAATTTTGTAAGTTCACTGATTCTATGCAACTTTGATCATTCTTACGGTTTTCTCCTATCACGATCCTCCAGATATTTTTTACAGTACTGCTCATAGAACTTCTGTATCTCCCTTGCATCGGTTGAAGCGAGCTTCCGCTTTGTCTCTTGTTCATCCTGCCAAACAAAAAGCAGCAAACATGTGGAGATATATGTATTATTATTGTTATTGGTTGCATGGTAAATAAAATGGTTGACATACTGAGGCATCTTATTCGAGTAATGCGTAATCAACAATTCAACCGTTATTATGTTCCGTTAATGACATAGAACTCCTTATTCGGATCATTCCACAAAGCTTTTACAAACTTAAAAATGATTGGTTTCTGCATGCATAATTATGTGCTTGTTTTACTCACAAACAGCGTGTCAGCTAATACCAAGAGAAGCTATCATCATAAAGAGGCTACAAAGAAGAAAGGGATTAGGCAGGAGGATTTGAGTGCGCCGTTATGAGCCCTCTGAACGTATTGTATACACGTCAGTGTGACCTCTACAAGCCACCGAAACTAGGTATTTGGTGCTTCATCTGCACTAGGGTGAACAACTAGAGCAGAGCAGAGGGGGTAAAATCGAGAAACTAGTCGTGACAACATGAGAAGTCAGATTTTTTTCTCGAACACATGAGAAGTCAGATTTTGACAATGACATTAACAATATTGTGCCTTCGTTAGCAGAGATAACTATACAATTTGGTTTGGCATAGACTGATCAACTGGAGCATATGCATACCTTTTCTAGCCTATGCAACAGATACGTTTTGAACTGCCGAACTCCACGCCCACTTGAGTTGGGATCCATTGTGTGAGCCTTCTCGAATGCAGTAAACCGACCTTGTTTAGAAAGAAACAAGGAACGAGTTGAAAACAATATTCAGGAATCACAGTACAGAATTGGATGTGGAAGATTTAAATAAAAATATATATGTTCGGTTCAGCAACATTAATTTGTTTGTTCGACCAAAGGAGGCAAGGAGCTATGCAATGGCATGTACAGCAGACAGACCGACTTTGCTTGATAGTAAATTAAAGGATCGCATCACAGTTACTGACTGATTGAGCTAGTGTCCTTTGTTCCTTTTTCTTTCTTTCTTAAAACTTAACTGTGATTAGCATTAACTAAGAAAACAGAGGGAGGACTGAATGATGCTGATCGGTCGATCTTAATTTGCACCCTATCTCGAAGTATACATGAAGAGTGCAGAGCCAACTGGCGTGCGTGTCTTGTGACGTGGCACGTTCTGTTATGTTGGGGGCGAAATGCGTGCGCGAGGCAGAGGCAAGGTGTAGCTGTGCAGATGAGAATGGAGCATTTGGCGCAGAAACAGACAGCGAGAGAACATACAGAGGTAGGCGACGCGCGGGTTCTCTTCCTCGATCTCGTTGGCGGCGCGGAGGATGGGGACGATTGGCGCGAGCGACGACGGCACGAGCTCGCTCTCATCCTCCATGAGCGGGCCGTCCCCGCCGTCCTCCCCGGAGAAGCCGTCAGGGCGCATGGTGAAGGCGCGCGTGGGCGCCCGCGAGAGCATCCGCTGCTGCCGCCCCGACGGTGAGTGCCGCAGCTGCCCCGACGGCGCCCCGCCGCTCGCCATCCCCGCCGGCGCGGCGCCCCTGAAACTGCTGCTCCGATTGCGGAGTGGTGGTGTGGCGGCGGAGGTGGTGGTGACTGGCCAGTGCGGCGGCGGCGATGGGAAGGGGAGAAGGGAGAGCAAGGCATCTTCCTCGGCCTTAAGAGGAGGAGGAGGGAGAGCTCGAGGCGGCAGTGGTGGTGGTGAGTGTGGAGCGCGCTTTTTCGCTTTACGGCTTTGGCTGCTTTGGCTTTAATTTCCTTTCCGCCGGGGGAGGCAGCTATGCCCGACTAGGGAAGCAAGGAACCGCGCGACGTCTGGGGATTCGGTCGGGCCGGGGAGGCGACGAAGTAAGACTGACGACTGAGTCCTCGGTTCCCGGTGGCCTTTCTGTTTATTTCCCATTTTGTTCCGACAGATTTGAGACGTTTTTATTCTCAAAAAATTGTGAGTAAATTTCATGGACCATTTCCAAAATCGTAATAAGGTTCATTGTGGCAGACTCTATATAAGATCCCGCTTTTATGGATGTGTCCGTGGTATGCATTTCTGAATAGGATAATTACATAAACCATGTCATAAGTTTGATATTCCTATCCATAAATGTTTTTATTGTAAATTATCACCCACCCAATAAGTTTAATTATAAAAATCACCAGTTGACACAAGTTTAATTGATTTTATATATTTTTATTGATATAATATAAAAAATTAAGTCAAATAAGTTTAACGTTATTAAAGATTTATAATGTGTACTTTCTCTTATTTTCATGAAAATGTATTCAAATTTTATAGTTTATGAAAACTACAGTTTAAACTTTAATTGATATTTTTGCTTCATATTTTTTATAAAAAAAATATGAAAATTATACTTTCAAAATTTTGTATATTTGATAAGAATATTATTGGCTACTCTAAATAAACAAAAATATGTTGAATAAATTAAACATGTGTATATTGGGATGGTTTTTACAACAAAACTCACTAGGTAAGTAGGGATTTGTAACAAAATAACTTATGGATAGGTATCTCAAACTCCAAGTAAATTATAGGCTGATTTTTACAATTAACCCTTTCTGAATTCATCTGATCAATGCCCATGCAACATCTTTACCTGAGAGTAGGTAAGATTCGAATGCTGAATTCGTAACGTTTCTTAGGATAGAAAATACATGGACTACAAAATTTAGGATCCAACGATACGAGATAGAATATCTTAATAAGGTTTTAAGATAAGGACCACAGATGACCAGACTACGAAATCTGCTCTTCTTTTTACTGCAATGTTCTCTTCCTCTGTTCCAGTTGTATCGTCATCATCTCTCTTTCAAACTTCATGTCGGCGCGGTGTACGGAAAGCGTGAGGCAGGAGGATTAGCAGCCTGCTCAAGTGATCCTAGGTTCTTCCGGCCAGTAGCGGACCGGAAGGATGCGGGGTGGCCAGTAGCGGACCGTCCAGGCAACCAATTTGAGTTTCTTTCCGCAGGATGCGGGGTGCTTGCCACACTGCATCTTTTCCATTTTTTCCCCTTTATTATTAGACAACATATACTATGAGAACTGGTTTACTATGAAAACTTCAATCAATATCGTAGGATTCTAAATTGATGGTCAAGGGTAGATGTGAATTAATTTAGCACTTAACCCTCCCGCTAATCTCACCCTAATATTTTCTTTTTACTAAACCCCCCACCTTAATTGCGTGCATCATGATCTGATGCTTCATTGCATTTTTCACACGATTTAGAATTCTATGATATTGATTGAAGTTTTTATAGTACATTGTCTTATTATTAAAACCACCATTATTCACAAGTATTTAAAAATACAATCATATTGAATGACGGATAAAGATATCATATTTGAATAGACGTAGTTGTGCGACAGGTGCCAATGTCACAAATGTAATCCTGTGTAATAAAAATATTTGTGCTAACAAATTCTTGCGTTTGGAACAGGATATACATTGGTCGTGAATGTAACAGAGAGCGTCTTGGTGACCTATTTTTTTTTTTTTTGGAGAATCTGTGTCTACGCGCGAACATTGCTTGCTTCACGGTTCAGTAAGAATCCATCGGTATGGCGTTAGCGGTCGATGGGACGAGTGGATCTACATGGACTCGTCCGGTCCTCCCGGCAAGTCTATCGCAAGTTTACAGCAACGGCATAGCTTAACTACACAGATGGTTATTTGGTTCAGAGCATGGTAGGTATAGTCGTCTACTTTTGTCAACTATACACTCCGTATCACTAGAGCCTTCAATTTAATAATCTTTCTTGTTGAATGTTTTTTTCTCGGGAATTTGTTTTTGATTTGAAAGTTCCTTGTGATTGTGAATAGAACGTTATTTGGTTCTATTTGATTTAAGAGATCAATCAATAAGGGGGAATATATGCAGGTCTTATTGCTCCGAATAAGTGAGTATATTTTGCCAATTCAAGACACACTCCAAATTCACCTCACGAAAAATAAGACGAAGATGTTATTCTAGTTTGCTCATTTTCTCAGTCACTTAATGCTTCGTCATGAATGATAAATTACTAATGTCCAAGCTTCAGTATTTTTCTTTGTGACACACATGAATGATCACAAAGTAGCATGTCAAAAAATTCACAACCAAACCTAAGATTTGCACAATAAAATAGGGCAAGTGACAAGCATGGGTGAAGCTTGAGTGATAAGTCAGAAAGAACCTCACTAATTAAGCATAAAACTTTGATGACCAGTAGTGATTTATAGTCTATTATATTCAATGTAACTTTGTGCAGGTTAGGGACATATGGACCCCTTTGGCCACAAGAAAGTGAGAACAGTCTAGTTTTTTTATTTATTAACTTGTAACGTATTGAATAAACTCGTTGCATTGATTAGTATAACATATTACTTATATACAGTTACAACTATGATATCATGGAACCACTTGGACCAATGCTGATACTTAAAGAAAAAGCGCCAAGGGGAATATGTTTCTACTGCTTAAACAACTCTCAATATATTAGCATACACTGGACAAAGAAAACTTTTGTACACTGAATTCTAGTCATATTGCTTATAAGTCATATTCTAAACCAGAATGTGTGATCTAGATACAATATAATAATATTCAAACCAACACGCACAATTTCCATTTCAGAAATGACATAGTTGTTTTTTTAGCAATGGTGGAACTGAGGTGGGCCCGTGCTGCCCCTTTTTTTCTTTTTTATTTGCTGGTTTCACCGACTATTTGGTCGCATTTGATTTCAAAGATCAATCAATATCATATCAGCTCTTAAATAGGGCAAGTGACAAGAATAGAATAGAATAGAGTACTTTTGAAGAAGAACTAGAGCTTTTTATTATTATTATTCAAGAATTTGTAACAAATTTGGATGGACTCACTGCAATGTTCCATCGGCCACACTTGGAAACAAGAGTCCAAACCAAAAGTGAGGACACTTAAACCAGAGCTAATCAATCTCCACCTAGTAATTCATCATTAGCTTCGGTGCTAATGAAGCAATAACATCTAATCTAACCATCTGGGCTTAAATAAAGCTGGTAATGAAGGAAACCGAACCGTCCGTCAGCAGGTGGCCTGCACGGTGAGCTTGGCAGACTGGCATCCGGCGGCTGCGAACGCGGCCGTGTACCGCACCGTGCACGCCTCCTTCCCGACGCACGCCGCCGCGAACGCGTGGAGCGCGGCCCTGGACTCGCAGCCGCCCTCGTAGGCGCCGCACGCCCCGCGCGACACGCCGAAGCTGGCCACGTCGACGCTGGAGATGGCCCGGCCATGGCCGCCGCACGACAGCGCCACGTCGTCGCCGACCTCGGCGCCCGCCACGCAGGCGTGGGCCACGGCGACGGTGCGGAACGCGGCGCGGGCCGGGTCGCCGCCGGCCTCCTCGAAGAGGACCAGCGTGTTGGGCCGGCCCGGGCGGAGGAAGGCGCGCGGGACGTGGTAGTAGCGCTGCGAGGGCTCGCCGCAGCCCGTGAGGCAGCGGATGCCGTCGCCCTCCGCCTTGAACTTGCCCCGGTAGTCGCACACGTGGCACCCGGCCATCTCAGACGCCGTGTACGACGGCCAGTACCGGCCCAGGCTGTGGCCGTTCACCCACGCCGCGCCCTTGCTCAGGCCCAGGAGGTCAACCACTACGGCCTCCGACCCGGCCGGGGCCTCGAAGCTAGCCTTGTACCAAGTGAATGGACGGTTCACAGGGATGCTGCCGTTGTGGCTCTGCCACCTGTACCCGGGTTTGTCAAGATGGATTTCCCTGTACTCACCTGCCAAACCAGACTGAAACCACCCACACAACGATGATGTGCTTTGAACAATCATACATGGTACGTAGCAACGGCGCAGATAATTACTAAGTTGTATGGAGGATTTCACCACATACCATGTAGGTCCACGAGCTGTTGGTGAGATCAATGCCGGTGCCGTTTGCGCCCATAAGCTTAACCGGTCCTCCGACGATACCGGCAGGCATCAGCTCGAACAAAGCTCCGTAGTTCTGTTTTCACATGAAAGGAAGGTTTAACCTTCAGCATGCACATGATGATGTGACTTCTTTTTTAATTTCCTGTTATAAAAGGGTTGACGTTCAGAACCTTTAGGCCGACGGTGCCACTCAGGAGAGAAATGTAGTTCTTCCCGGGGTGAAGGTTCACCGGAGACTGAAGCTGAAACACGAACTCTCCATCGGCCGAGTGATTTTGCCCTGTCAAAGTCAAACACATTGTGGACAGACGAATTAGCACCATCAGATCAGATCGATGTCGACATAAAAACAGTGCACCAAAAGAAAACAGGAACTAGCAGAGTTCTCTCTCACCAACGAGCTTTCCGTTGACGAAAGCGTAGATCTCATGGCCCGTCGTGTTCACATACAGCGTGTAACTCGCATCTCCCTTGTGCTCAAGGCTGCATCAGTTTCACAATACATTTTACAGGTTTTTTACATCAGAGTGTTGAGTGAAAATTAATAAAGATGAGATTTAATAATTACCTTGTCCTGTACCATAGGTAGTCGCTCTGATCCGTGCCCGTGGAGATCTGCTCCAGAAGCTCGTTCTTTTTGAAGCTCCCGCGCTCGTCGGTCATGAACGGCTTCAGGTTCTCAGGCATCCATGACCACTTCAAAGCTTCCGGTTCTTTCTCCACCGCATTGGGTTTCTTCACCATTACCGACGTCTGTGCCTTGATCTAACAGTGTAAAATCATTTAGCGAACGGGATCAGTTCAGTGGCACTGAATTGATAGCCGCGGAGTACCTAAACTGAACAACTTGGAATGAAGGTATATACCTTGGCAGAGTTGAAGGCAACGGTCTTGCAGTCAGGCAAGATGCTGACGGACCATGCCGGCACGAGGTGGGTAGCACCGCCAAGGGTGACGTTGATGTCCCTGTCATCGAACTGGTTGTTGATGAAACAGGCTGAGGAACCGCCAAAGGTGAATTTAGTTACCTGCATCATTATTCAAATGATTGCGCTGCCATTAGAGACAATTCTGATTATACTCTATAGTGTAATCTGTAACTGAGAAAAAAAAGGTATCGGCTTGGGATGTGAAACGCACAGTGGTGTTCTTGCCATAGCTGGTATCGTTGTACTCCCCGTGGACAAGGATTTTCTCCATGGACTTGATCACGTTGTGGAGATCCTTCAGGTGCCCGTATTTAGGCTGCCTAATGTTACCTGATGGAATATAAAAGCACATGCTTCCAAATTATAATTGACTGATGAACCAAGCAAGTTAAATAACTGATTACAACGAATGTATCTGTACTGATGAATAAACTCACCGTACTCATCCAAAGGCGCGTCATAGTCGTAGCTGGTCGTGATGTACGGACCACCGGAAGTGCGGCCAAAGTTGGTTCCGCCATGGTACTGATGATCACGGCAATACAGATTCAGATGACAACACGTAACCTTGGGATCACAAGGCAGGCGTTAAAGGTTCCAGTAGACAAAAGCTGTAAAAAGTATACCATGTAATAGTTCTGGAGAGATCCACGCTTCTGGAAGAACATGGCGACCGCGAAAGCGATGTCTTCAGCAGATCTATGGAAATCAGGCTTGTCCCAGGCTTTGAACCTACAGTAAAAAAAAGTACCATATTAAAGTACACAATGGTCCCAAGTGACAAAACTACTAGTACAACTTTATGATGCAAAAGAAAACGTAAGGAACGAAGGATACCAGCCGGTCCAGTTCTCCGTCCAGATCTTTGGGATGCCGGTCCTGTTCGGGAACCAGTCGTGGCAGTAGAATCCGTTGCAGGTGTGGATCTACACATAGCGCGGAATATGGACACACCAATTAGACAAACAATAAAGGGGAGTGTCTAATTTTCAGTCGATTGAAAATATGGATTCCTTTCCATCAACGCTTTTAGCCCTTAAATCTAGATCCAATAGATATAAAAAAACAAAAATTTTCTATAGTCTATATATAATACTAATTAATATAAATAATCCTACAAATAGATAACTACCAAAAGAAATCAAAAGAAAAAAAAATATACACACAACCATCGATTGAAAGGAATGCTATTTTTCAATTGATTAAAAAGTAGCATTACTGAACAATAAAACATATGTTTATGTGGAAAGGAAAATAAAATTATGACGAAGAAAATTGGACTGACCACTTTTGGTGGCACGTCAGCATCCTGCTGGCACATGATCCAGGGGACGCCAATGTTCTGCTTGTTGGCCATGTCGGCGCACCAATGGATGTACTGTGAGGCGGACTCGTTGTTGTTCAGCTTGCCCATGATGTTCCCGTACTCGTTCTCGATCTAAGCAGGCAGCGCATAGAAGACACCGGTGTTAGCTGACACGTCGAAGATGAATGCAATCGACATATGCAAGTCAACGACTGAATAAAAGAAAAAACAAGAAGAAGAAATCACCTGAGCGAGGATGATTGGGCCGCCCTGCCCTGCAAACATGTTGGCGTCCTTCATCTTGTTGACAATAAGCGTGGTGAAGGTCTCCATCTCGCGCTGCAATGCACATTGTCAGGAAATTCAGAGGCGTATATATTAATTGGTGTTGCTTGAATTGAAATGCATGCAGGAGGAGCATTATTGTTTTGGTTACCTCAAAGGGGTCGTTGTGCAACCTGAACTGCATGCCAGGAATGTCACGCAGCCATGCGGGCAGGCCTCTGCAACATATATATAGAGACGGAAAATTGCATTGTTATCATCCTTTTTGTTTTGCAATGCTTCTCTAGATAATGAATGAAATATAAATAATATAATATTTTGCATTGTGATACATATATAGAAAATGAGAAAAATATATACCCATAGTTCCATTCGCCGCAGATGTATGGGCCAATACGAAGAATGGCGTACATGCCGGCATTCTGGATCTCCTTAAAGAACCGGACGATGTCGTAGCTTCCCCCAAAATTGTACTGCAAGTACGAACAAAAAATTGGGCGCAATACGTTAGTGGTATAAGGGGCACACTGTCAAAACTAGTAATAGGTTAGTGTTCTAAATGAACTGTTGTACTAGCTGGAATGTTCACCTTGAGGTGAAACAGTTCTGTGCTTAAGTGTTGGCTAACAATGAGTGGATTACCTGGCGCCTGCGCGGCTCGTGGCCGTTCCAGAAGATGTACGTCTCGATGGCGTCGAGGCCGCCTTCCTTGGCCTTCTTGATCAGATCGGGCCACATCTGCATGACGACGCACCACCGGCCATGGATGCCGGCAAAAAGAAGAGTCAGAAATGGCAACTACCACGAATGCTCCTGGGGTAATGGATCGACCCGGAAATGAGCCATCGATCTCCAGTAGTCACTCACCTCAGGCGTGCTCCTGGGGTAATGGATCGACCCGGAAATGAGGATGCGTCGCTCGCCGTTGATGACGAGGGCGCGGTCGTTGTAAGCGACGGTGGTCGGGCCGGTGCCAGAGGTGGCCGTGGCGGCGTGGAGCACCACCACGACAAAGAGGAGTAGCGCAGTCATGGTGTAAGCTATAACTCGTTGCCGGCGGCAGAGAGGGAGAGGGGAGGACGACGCGAGACGAGCCCGTGCCTAGTGTGCGCGCACACACACACACATACACACACTACTACACTGCACTGGGCACTGCGTCCGTGCGCCGCGTATTTGTAAGAGGCCAACGGAACGGGCTGCAGCGAGAGCCGCGGCGGGATTAGGCTGCGCGCCGTAACAACTTCGCCAACTTTCAAGGCCAAGGAGTGGACCAAGACCTGGTAATGCCTACGACTCACTGACTCAGGAGCGTGTGTGTGTGCCTTATCCGCCTTCCAAAATACTCGTGCATGGTTAAGCGTGTGCGCAGCCGGCGGTGCTCGGCGTGACGCACTCGTGCGTACGCTGACGTGGCACGCGCGGCGACACAAGGCTTGGCTACCCGTACGCGTGTCATTACAAAGGCGGCAGGCTAAATGTCGGTACGCGTCACAAAGTTCGTTGTTGGCAGAGAAAAATGAGAGAGAAGGAATCGGGCTGGATCGCTTCGTACGAGGGCAAGCGTTTGCTCCCAGCCGGGGCGAGCGGATAAAGCCAGCGTTTTCTTCCTCAACCAATCGAAATACACGCACACGTAAATATTAATTACTTACATCGTTATTAAAACTCTTCACTTAGTGAATCTAATAGCTAATCTATTATGAATTGACTAGTATTTTATTGACTCTATATGACTTACACGTACATTTAGCCAGCTGCTGGCTAAATATGGGCCTTGCTCTCACCCATCCCGTGGTGATGCAGCCGGTAGATCAGGCAGTTCATTTCCTGCGTAGCGTAGCATCTGACATGTGGCCAAAGAAACAGTAGACTGGAACGCTACAATAGGCTGGGCACAAAATGTGAAATCAAAAATCATTTGCAAACATTTGACACCGTTGACAGGATGATCATGTAAGGTCGATAGGCAACCTAGGCCATGCCATTCCACATTCATCAACACCAACCACGTCCATTGAAATACGAGCACATTGCAATTCGCTACCATAAGGATACATCATCTGAATTTACAACAAAAGCCTGAATAAGCTGCTGCAGCATTCCCTAGTTCCACAAATAACAAAACCGAGCTGCTCAAGAGACTAGCGCTCCAAACGTGATAAAATCAAACACATGTGGACCATAGCACCCAAACCACCAGGGAAATATGCCACCTACAATAATGAAAACGGGCATCATTACATCCTGTCCTCTCTTTGGCGTGGGGCACAGGTAATGATCTCATCCACCCTCAGAATCATCTCTGCGGCCTCTGTCGCAGACAGAAGGATGGCTTGCTTCACCTTGAATGACTCCGAAATCCCCCGCTTTTGCATGTCCCCAACCTGTGCATCAAACAATATGACAAGTTTCAGATGCTGCATAATTTAATGAGATAATAATGGTTTTGATGCATCTGTGAACTTACACTGCCACTGATGACATCTATCCCAGCAACGCTATTCTCCTTGTGATGCTCAGCTCGGAGCTGAGAGATCAGCTCAGCACTATCAAGGCCAGCATTATCAGCAATGATCGTCGGGATGGCTTGCAGAGCACGTGAGAAAGCGTCAATAGCATGGGATTTCTTCCCAGGCGTCTTCCTTGCAAGCTCATCCACTTCTTTAGCCATCACCATCTCAGGCCATCCACCCCCAAACACTACCCGAGTATCATTTACTGTTTGTGACAGCACACATAAGGCATCATGCAAGGACCTCTCAGCCTCGTCAAGCACATGCTCACTGCAGACAACAAAAGCATACATATTCAATTCAATATTGTACAAATCAAAATGCAAAAAAAATAACACAAACCTGACACGGTCAGAAACTAGAAAAATAAATGCATACCTTGCTCCCCTCAATACAATGGTACAAGCCTGTCCCATCTCAACACCAGAGAAATGAATCAGCTTGTCCTCCCCAATCATAATTTCTTCAATGACCTTGCAGTGCCCAAGCTTAACAGACTCTGGATTGTCAAATGTTGATGCAATCTCACCACCAGTGACAAGAGCTAGCCGTTCAATGCCCTCAAAGTCAGCATGCTCAATTGCAAGTATGCCGGCATCAGCAAAAAGTTCCTCTGGAAAATTATAGATTAGCTGCCTGTTGACAAAACAGTTGATTCCATGACCAATGATCTTTTGAACTTTCTCCCTCATTTTCTGTTTTTCAGCAGCTTCGATTTCAGCAACTTTAGCCATCGAGTCTACTCGGACACGTGCACCATAGATTTTAACTTTATCTGTGTCCATAGCAGTGTTGGCAACCAAAATTTTCGCATTCTCAATTCTCTTAGGCTGCCCAATGCCAATTTTCTTGTCAAGAATGAACCTAGGTTACAGAAATCAGATAGTGAGAACAGAATAGTGTATGTATGTCCTGGTTGTGTCTGGTCAAAAGTGGAGCAAGTACATAACTGTTTGCAAGTATACTCAGCGATCAAATAGCAGCATGTGGTGTTAATTGATGAATTACTTAGAAAGAAACTACTGGCTAGCAGCTAACAGATTAAAGGCCATTGAATAATGAGAAAAAAGAGGGGTTTCCATGACACTGAAAGAGCATACCCTTCATCCAAAAATGAATCTTTAAGAGATCCACCAGGTTTCTTCAGAATTTGAATGGCTTCCAAGTTGGTGCTACCCTGCCATAGACATGCATATAAATCAGTATTCTAACATCATTATACAACAGAATGACAAAATATCCACAAACAAGACTTCCGACGCCTAACTATAAATAACAGAAATCTGATGAGAATTTGGAAACCTTAAGCCTTAAAACAGCATCAACTGCAAGTTCAGCAAAGTACTCCTTGTCCTGGGAAAGAATTTTTGAACTGAGGGTAGTCATAGCAATATTCATGAGATCTGATCTGAATTTGTCTGCAACACCCAAGAAGTCATATTAGAATCAGAAGATAGATGCCAGATTCTTGAAACAAAACATTACATGTAAGAAGTGAACATGAATACAATGACATCACATCATTTGTGTTATATGTCAATATTTGTAAATAAGCTTTGAAGTGAGTTTCACAAGAAAAAATAATACATCTCCAATTAATTATCCATACACAACAACAATAAAGCCTTTTTTTTCCCCATTAACATGGAGAATTAGAGATGCCTACCACGACTATCTCAATTATCCATGTTAGGGGGGGGGGGGGGGAGCCAAGTTGAACTTGCAAAAAAAAAGTATTGCACTATCTCAGACAGCAAGAATTTTAGCATAACAAGAAAGATAAACTTAACTACATAAAGAGTAAGAAAATTCACCTATGTTTTCTTTGTTGTCCATGGTCTTCTGTAACAAAGCATTTCTAGCACACTCAGCAGCCATTCTGTAACCTATCCATTAGTGAGAAGGTTAATCATTAGAGATGTGATGAAACCACAGAAATACCTGCAACTTTGATGGCGGTGAGGAAAGTGTTCCGCAATATAAACCAGGCAATCAAATGAAACTACAAATGAAAACTAGGAAAAATCATCATCGCTGTTCAAATGATGAACTACCATACTTTCTTTTCTCCAGCTGAAATGACATGCTATTTTTTTTAGAAAAGAAACTGACTTCTAATAGTTATACTGCACAACTCTGATGTTTAACATAAAATCCAGGGTTAGAACTCATCTGCCTCAGTGCAAAAGCATGATAAATTCACATGTACCAACCAATACTTTAGCTATCCCAGCTTCCAGTGTTAGGGATGTCATATGAAATGAATTGTGTTTATACTTATTGTTTGCCTGGAAGTATTTTTGTCCTCAAACAATGAGAATTACCTGCAATAATAGTCATTGGATGAATTTTCATGTTAACCAACTTCTCAGCCTCCCTCAAGAGTTCTCCGGCCAAAACAACGACAGAAGTTGTCCCATCACCAACTTCATCATCTTGAACTTTTGATATGTCTAACAGTCATTAAGGACTAACAATTCTTTGCAACAGAAACATATATGAACAACATATAGATCAAATGAGGTAACGTTAAGATATAAGATCAAGTGAAATTATAAATTCAATTGTGGTTCCTTGTTGCAATTATGAGTCATCTTTGCATAATTACCAGTATGGTCAATCAGAAAAAAGGATACCAACAAGGACCTTTGCAGCAGGATTGTCAATGTGAAGAGACTTTAAAATGGTTGCCCCATCATTTGTAACAGTAACATTACGGCCTCTTCCCGTGGACTGGAGGATTTTGTCCTGAACATAAATGAGGCATTTGTAAAATCTCCCAAAGCAAAAAATCCAAAAGGAACAAGTGAATGATTTCCATCACTTGAATCATAAGGGAAAGAATTTCCCTAACAGATATCAGAATTCAGAAACATACCATTCCTTTTGGTCCTAATGTGGTCTTGACCAAATCTGCAATTGCCATGGCACCAATAAAGGATGCCTAAAAGATCACATCAAATAGGCCAGAGGTATATGAGAATTACAAAATGTAAAAGGTCCAAGGGTCAAAATGGAAAGCTTTATCAACCAACACAAAGGTTTTTCTAATTTATGCAGAGAGTGTGCAATTAGGATTAGCACATCTTTTGTTGCCCAATACTCAAACACAAAAAATATATTAATACGGCTGATATGAAATTGATATTTAACAGCACATGAGGCACTGACGTGTGAAGCTATACATCTGCCCCTTTTATCCCATGTGGCAATGGTTGAATGGCCTCATTAGCCTACTCAATTGATATACGACCAAACATTAGCATCTCTTAAAGCTTTGTTCAATGATTAAGTTTATACTTTCACACATGCAAAGAAGTCATGTAGAGCAAGGCAAGCAAAATCCATTCATTGAACTTCATCAGAAGTTTGTTTATTCACATTTTATTTATTCACAGTACTCACACACAAAAAATATATTAATATGGCTGATACCAAATTGATATTTAACAGCACATAGGGCACTGAAGTGTGAAGCTACACGTCTGCCCTCATTCCTTGTGGCAATGGTCGAATGGCCTCATTAGCCCACTCAATTGATATACGACCAAACATTAGCATCTTTTAGAACTTTCTTCAATAAATTATTAAGTTTACTTTTGCACATGCAAATAACTCATGTAGAGCACTGCAAGTGAAATCCATCCGTTTGTTTTTTCACATTTTGGCGTACAGTGCGTGAAGCACTAGTAGATCACAAAATGAACGGGGCAATAGAATGTCAAAAGCAAGTTGAAAACAAAGAATCGAAAGGGAGGGAGTTCGGTGAGCGGTGACACAAATAAGCAAAAGGGAACAATTATTTTTCCAGAGAGGAAAGAAACGCTGAAATGCAACAAAACAAATCGCGCATCAGCAAAGCATAGAATAGGCCGCAGCAAGTAACAGATCCTACTAAGAGCTGACACTACCAGGTATATGTGCACTGCTCACAAAACTACCTCTGAGAGCAACCGACGAAAACCTAGCCCAGACACAGAAACTAAGCGGATCAGAGGAAGTATCGAAGCCTCACCATCCGAGCGCGCTCACCCTTCTCCTCGACGGCGTCATCCTTGAGCACCCGCTCCATCTGCACGAAGAAGAGCCAAGGGAGTGTGGAAAACGTCAAACGAGGCCCGGGCGGACAAATCCAAGCGAGCGAAAACAGCAGCGCCGTGAGGTGGTAGAGCCGTCTGGAAGGATGGCGCTTACCGTGAAGAGTTATAGATGGGATTGCCGGGTTGCGGGCAGTGGCGGCTGCGGCGGCGTTGGCAGTGGCGGCGGCGTAAGTAGATCAGGGTTTCGTTCCCTCGCTCCGGCCGCTTCGGAAGGTTTTGGGAAAGGAGAGGCGGCGAATGCGCAGGTGAACCCAGGACGGCCTAGGAGTTACCAGAGCTTTCGAATCGGACGGCCCACAAGATCCATCACGTGGCCCATTAATAATACAGGGTGCAGAAGGCCTTAGGCCCAAGAATTGATTCATAATCTAACTCGATGGGAAAAGGTGCAAAATCACAGAGAAAAATAATCCAATCGATATGAAACTTTTGAAGAAAATGTTGAACTCATATGTTCAGACACTATAAATATTAAACTTTATCCATTTTAGATATACCAGGAATTTATTTACCCACTATCTCTATCTACACTTTATTATCTCAGCCACCTCTCACCCATCGGCTCTTGGATCAAAAGAAAGGTCAACCTTCTGACCAAAGTGTAAAACAATGTCACAAATTCTTAACATCTCTTAGTGGTAGGAGTCCCTAAAAGTTACCTAGAGGGGGATGAATATGTGATTCTAAAAATTCCTACAAATTAGACGTAACAAAATATGTAAGTCGATCGACAGTGCCGACCAGGATGATCGATAGTGCCGATGGCCACTGCCGATGAACAGAAAGATAGTGCCGATAATAGCAAGAGAAATATGAAAAAAATAAATTTAAGCAGTTCTATAATAATTTACTTGAATGGAAAGACAACAATAGATAAAACTAAACACCCTAACAGGTTAGAAACAATTAGTAAAGGCACCATAAGTAGATTAGGCAATTTAAAAGTTAGAACAAGTGCAAACTCTAGAACATGAATAAATAACAACAAGTAGTAAAGAGAGACATGAATTTATTCCCGAAGTTCAAGCCCATAAAGGGCTCTACTTCTCCGTTGAGAAGTCCACAAAGGACCAGATTACTTCTCCGTTGAGAAGTCCACAAAGGACCAGATTTCTTTCAAACTTATTCTCACTCAAGCGACCATAAAGATCGAGCTCGAGTTTTTTTACTAGCAAATCCCTTGCGGGATGAGTGATACAAACTTTCTGAGGCGTCACCACACAAGTTGGGAGCTCTACGTACACTGCTAACCGTCTAGGAGCAAAGCCCTAAAAGTAATAAGTGCAAATCACAAGCTTGACGAAGTTAATTCTTAAGAGTGGAATGGATGCTCTCAATCAAAAAGTTCTCACTCAAACCCTAGGAATGAAGCTTTGACTTGGAGAGGGAGAGTGAGAAGAGTGAAGCTCAAAAGTGTGTTCTGATTTTGTGTCGGAGAGAGTTTTCCTAAAGTGAAGGTTGGGGCTTAAATACTATGGTTCTAAAAAGAGCCATTACTGTGTCTGGACACCCCGCACCGGCACTACCGATGGAACCATTGACACTACCGATAGGGTTTCTAACAAGGTTCAGGGCACTGTAGAGGTTTGTTGTGAGCCAGACAGAGCAACAAAAACAACCTCTAGAATGGATGGATCAACACTATTAATCAAGGCATCGGCCGTGCCGACAAAGTAAGCACAGAGAGACCGAGAAACTTGGTGTTTGGAAGACGCTAACCAACACTGCTGATAAGGTGATTGACACTGTCGATCAGCATCAACATGTACAGAGAGCCCGAGAGAAAATGCTCTCTGTATAGATTGACCGGCACTGCTGATCAACCGACCAACATTGCCGATCAGTAACAACCGGAGCCAGAAGAGGAAATGCTCTTTGTATAGATAGAACGACACTACCGATAAAGTAGAAACAAAGAGTTCGACAACAAACATTAATTTTGAATTTTGAGCATTTTACTTTACAAAAACTTGAAATATACACCCCTCTTGATGGTATGACATTTGTACACTCAAGATAAAAATAAAAAGTTCATGTTATTCAATCTTGATTGCATTTTTGACTTTCAACAATGCAATCAATGACCATCTTCTTTTTCTCTTTTTCTTTTCAATGTATTTCATTCATCATTTTGAGATAGTCATCTACCCACATACTCATTGAAAAACATTAGTATAAATTTAATTGTATTAACGTCAATCAACCAAAACAAAACTAGGACCCAAGATGCACTTTCAGTCCCTAACCCACCGCTTAAACTTACTCAATTATCTACCTGCTGTTGGCACCAAAATTTTGACAGGGCCCAGCTATCAGCGACCAGAAATGCAAAATTGGCAGTAAGGGATGGAAGCCAAACAACCGAGGCTTGTAAAGCGGACCGTTAGGGTTTATTTATTATTTTTTATTTTTGATAGATTCGGTTTTTGGAATAATATCTAGTCAGTTTGATTAGGAAGTCAATGAGTCCTAGTTGACTCGGGATAGGACCCCTTGCACGGTGTTATAAATATGTAATAGGGTTTATACAACAAATAACACACATTCAATACAACTCGACGTATCACCACCCTTTTCCTTTTCGACGAATTTTCGTCTCGAGCGGGCTACATCAGCTCAATCTCGGTGAGAGGCTTTGATTCATCACTTTCGGTAATCTCATCGACTTCGACTAGTACTTTCTTATTAATTTTATATCCTAGTTGCATTCTTTGTGATTGCCATAATTAGATCTACTTCTTGTTTATCTTATCAACTTTTTGCTACAATACTGCCTTGGTTGAGTCTGATCTATTGCAGTTATTAGTAGATTTTATAGATTTGATTTTAGATATGTTATTTGAGTCATTTTATTAATTTTGCCTATGATTGGGTTAAATCTAGTTCTATTAGCTTCATCATAAGTACTTTCTTGATTAAATTCGACCTGCTTGGACCAGTAAGGCAGCATCAACTTTTGACCTCTTGCTAAGTCGATAGAACTGGGTTTGGTTTGGTTATAGGCAGAGTCGATATAGTTGTGTCGGAGCGTTTATCCGATATGTTATCACGGTTTGATCGACTTTACTATACTTTACTTAGATTTTTGATCTATTTGATAGTTTATTAGACCCCTGATTTAGGTGATTTAGATCTATTTAAATAAGGCATATTTGCAATACCATCTATCAGATCTATCGACTTCACCCTATCGATCGAACATTTAGATCTGTGTCAACGAGGCTTATTTGCAATAACTGCTACCAGATCTATCGACTTAGTGTTTATCGACACTTTTCTTGTGATATTTATATGTTATTTATTAAAGTTTGCTGATAAGCCGATATAATCAGTCGAGTAGATTCACTTCATTAATTACATTTAATTATCATCAACTTGTTTTCACTCATAGTGACTATCGGCTTTTCATCGGCCTATCTAGGGGTCGATGACTCAGGAAATTTGACCGTTTGTTTTCTTTGTCGATTTGCAGGAAAAATTGATTGGCATGCCTCGGTTTCATATTGGGCTTGCTCTGGAGTTAAGCAGATCTCCCCGGTCGTGCGTGTGTGATTTTTGAGTCAACACGCTTTTTGGCACGCTCGGTGGGACAATCAAGAACAACCTAACTACAATCATGTCTGAACCGGTCGATCCGAAGAATGCTGTCGGTGTTTAGATTACCGGCTAGTAGAATTTGTTCTAGGGGATGCGCGTTCCAAGTTCAGTGATGGCAATGCAAGAGGACAGGGAGATTATACTAGTTCGGAGGAATCCCTTACGTCCAGTTCTTGGGTCTGCTCGTGTTACTCGCACTTGAGAAGGAGTACAACCATGATGAGAGAGGAGGAGTCTCCAAGTCTCAGGTCTTTTTGTGAATGCGTGAGTGTGTGTTTCCTATGCCTCTCTTTAGAAAAAGAAGAAGGCCTCCCTTTTATATCTCAAGGGGTTGGCCCACGTTACAGAGAGAGAGAGAGAGAGAGAGAGAGAGAGAGAGAGTAATGTCTATACAAGGAGTTGAGGAGAACGTGCGGAAGGCAGCGTGGACTCCGGTTGGTGGCGAGGTCTTCAACTCGTGCAGGTCTCACAGTCTCGATCTTTCTATCAGTCGATGTTGTACAGAGGCGTACCCCCGTATTCCGCCGATGAGTCGAACCCCCGTGTTCCTGTAGAAGGCGTGTCCCGCTAAACGGGGGTGACACAGTATGGACAGTGTTGGACCACTCAGGCGAAGTCCAATCCGCCTATCCATCAGGTCATCCTGCTTAGCCACTGTTGAGGATGTCATCGGGTGAGAGCGATGTGGGGCACCTTGCCGCGCCCGCCTTTGTCAGCGGACGCGGGCAATGATGAGAGGAGCAGGTGCTCAGAGGGATTTGACCCCTTCATACTATGGAAGCATGCTCAGTACGACATTCAAGTTGGGATGGTTGGCGGTTGTTGACTGCTGCCCCGCTCGACCCCCTCGTCAGGGGTCGAGACGTCGAGTTGTGCTTGTCCGGGCCTCCTAAGAGTAGGGATCCGTCCCGTCTTGTCAGGGCAATAGAGCTCCTACTCTACAAGGATAATGGCTTGTGAGGCCGTCCCGTCAGAGGGACGGGTCCTGCTCAATAAGGGTTGGCAGGGGCAGAGCCTATTCATCGGTCCTGTCCCCGCTTGCGTTGTCCTAGTCCTTATAGAGATGGGCCTGTCATCCTTATCCCCAGGGCATTTTGAGCAGGGCGAATGGCGGGTTGGTTAGAACTGGGCGAGGTGAGGCGCGTCCGGGCCTTTACGGACGGGTGGGTGCCGTCTCGACCCCTCGAGGGGTCGAGCGAGACGTAGCTGGCTCTCGACCCTCGGTGGGTCGAGCGGAGCACAACCAACTTTCGACCCCTGGAGGGTTGAGCGGGCCGGGGGTAGTGTGGTCTAGCTCCCGAGACTCGGTCAGTACGGAGATCCTCTTCATGGGGGCCACGCTGATGCCACCTCGGTAGTGCTTCGGCAGACCTATTTATCTCAAGCGTCAGCAGGTCCCTAAGTGGTGCCACATAGCACCTCCGGTTTTGACCCCCGACAGTAGCCCCCGAGCCTCTGAGCGAGTCAGAGAGTCATTCGGGGGATTCTAACGTCGATGCCGGCGGGCAACATTGTAAGCTTCATGACCATTGATGATTGGATCCCCAAGGTATGAATATTTTGGTGATAGATGACAACTATGAAATTGTGGGCTAATATCTACATGAGTGTTGTCTATGCAGGAATCATCTCTAAACTCTACTATAAATCATATGGATGATGATTGCCTTGGCAATTGATGACAATGACCACAAGCATGGAGGCTTGTAACCTTGATGGAGTCCAAGAGTTGATGGAGATGGATCGAAGCTAAGGACAAGCTATAGAGCAAGTGTTGGGAACACTTGTTTAGTTATTAGGGCTTTGAGTCCATAGGAAAAACCGAATTATCTAGGGGGTCTAGGTCATGTCTCTTAAGTCACACTAGTTGGTGATGTGCATAGATGCTTAGTGAAATCACAGGCACTAGATGACAGTGGAGAAGCCCAGAAGCTGTTCGGAGAAGCCGGGAAAAGAAGTCAAGTGAGGTCGAGGAGTTTCAGCTTCTGGACGTAGTGACCGGATAGAGGGGTCAGAGGTGATCGGACTTTACGGTCACTAGGAGACCAGAGAGAAGTCTACGAGGAAGTCTGTCAGCGCGAAGACCTGTAGAGACCGGACGGTCCGGTCTGTATGGAGGTTGCTCGGGACAGGGAAGTGCAAAAGATGATGCTCTCTGGAATGGAGAGAGAGTCTAACCGGACGGTCTAGTTAGTACGAGGAGATCCTCTGGATAGAGCAGCCAACGACCCTGGGAGCCGTTTTAGAGAGACTGGACGGTCCGGTCTGATAATGACCGGACAGTGCGGTCAATGGAGTCCAGGGAGTTGATTTCGTGGAGCAATGACTAGTTGGAGGTTGGAAGCCTATATAACTTTGTTGCTGGGGTTTTGGAGACCACTCTTGGCCAGTGGAATTGCTTGGAGCATTTGGTGAAACCCAAGAGGAAAAGAGGAGAGCACTAGGAGGGGATATTGCATATCTTGAGAGTGCTAGTGAGAGTAACTTGAGCATTGATGCACATCTAAGGCTAGGGTGTCCTTGAGGGTATGATCTAGGTTGTTACTCTTGGTCTATGGTGAGACCTAGACCGGTTAGGTGTCGATGATCGAGCATATCGTGATCGGTTGTGAAGGTTGTTACACGTTGGTACATGGTTTGAGTCCGTCGGTAAAAGGGGCATCGCTAGTGAGCGCCCGTGTTGGCTCGGGGAGTCTGGCAAGTTCTCGAGAGAGACGATCTTGTGCCTTGGTGGCAGCGCTGACGCGCACCGTGTCTTTACTCCGGGAGTGATTACGGGCTCGTGGGCGAGAACTCCATATTGGTGGCAGGAGGGACCGGCACTCCGGTGGGAGTGGTCCAACGAGGATTAGGGAAAGGTGCCATCCTTCTGAGACCTCGGGAAAAAATCATGAGCATTCCTTGACCCCCTCTTTACTATTCCGCAATTGTGTGCTCTTGTAACTAGGTTGAATTGTGGCTTGCATAGGCTAGTGTGTTTGGCTTCCGCGCTTGCTTTCCTCATGAACAGTAGCATGTGTAGGGTCTTGGCCTACTAGTATTATTAGGTACAATGATTGCTAGGTTCTAGTGGTGTGAATTGAAGTATTCAGATTCGTGGTTGGCTTACTGATTCATCCCCCCTCTCGGTACGCCTTCGGTCCTTACAAGTGGTATTAGAGCCAAGTGCTCATTTTTGAGGCTTCACCACCTTGAGTAAGGATGCCGGGACAGGTGAGGAGTGTTCCCATATTCGATGGGGAGGACTACGGGTATTGGAAGGCTCGTATGCAAGCCTAACTGGAGTCCCTTGATCCAGAGATATTGATGGCGACACATGAGTCTGATGCGGATGTTAAACTCCTTGAACCTGATTTCATTAAGTGCAACACTAAGGCCAAGAATGCTCTATTGGCATGCATATCTAAGGATGTTTTTTCTAGATTGGATGCAAGTTCTACAACACATGGTATCTGGACTGAGATTCAGGGTCTCCATGAGGCTACTAGTGATGTCAAAGAGGAAAGATACTATGTGCTAAAAAACAAGTATGATAACTTTACTAGATTGCCACATGAGAGAGCTAACACTATTTATTCTCACTTTCATGTACTAGTGGAGGAGATCAATGCTCTTGGGGATGACTTCAAGCTTAGGCCTGTTGAGATGATAAGAAGATTCTTGAGGCTATTCAAAGATCCCAAGTATGAGTCCATCATCACCTTCACCTTGCAAGGTGACCTCAAGACCAAGACCATGAAGGATGTACTTGGCAAGATAACTGCCTTCGAGAGCTACCAGCTGGGTTTGGATGATCTTTAACCATCCAACCTTGCTCTTCAAGCCGAGGAGCAAGAGCCTATCAAGAGCAAGAAGAGCAAGAAGAAGGCAATCATTGAAGATGATGATGATGAAGAAGAAGATGACTTGAGTGAGAACTTGGCCCTTCTCATGAAGAAGATGAGGACCTTCAAGAACAAGTTTGCTTCCAAGTCCAAGGGCAAGTTCTTCAACCATGGGTCCAAGAATCACTTTGTTCGAGATTGCCCCAAGCCAAAGAAAGAAGCTTTTAAGTCCCAAGACTCAAGTGATGATGAAGAAGAAGAAAATGAAGACCCCAAAGCCAAGCAATAGAATAAGAGGTACTTCAACAAGGATAAGAACAAAGGTAAAGGCAAAGCTCAAGACCACAAGAAGAAGTTCTCATGTAAGGCACTTGTTGGAGAGTGGACGAGTGACAACTCAAGTGGCACATCCTCTTCCTCAAGCGATGATGAAGAAGTGGCCGGCCTAACCATGATCAAGACCACACTTCCATGAGCTCTTCCTCCCCCTCCCACGTGCCTCATGGCCGTAATCCAACTTGGGGAGAGTGAGGATGAGAGCAGCGATGATAGCGATGATGAGGAGCTCGCATGTGCCGAGCTTTGGAGTATGCTTGAGCAAGCCCGCGACATCGCCGTCAAGAAATACAAAATGTTGGATGTGGTAAGAAAAGAATGTAATTTGGCTAAGGACCATGTTGGTGAGCTTGAGAGTGAGCTCAAGGACCTTGTCACATCTCATGAGGCCCTAAACAAGAGTTATGACAAACTCAAGGGTGATCATATAGAGCTACATGAGAAGTACGAGACCCTTGAACTTACTTTTGAGGTCATTAATGTGGATGATCTTGCCTCTCCCTCCTCTAGTTCATCCAAGAGTGATGCTTCTACTATGTGTGATGAACTATCCACCTCGGTCGAGGTTTCTTCTCTTGAGCCATTTGTTTTGGAGGAATATCACAAGCTCAAGGAAGAGAGGAAGATGGTGATGAACGGCTTCGAGAGGCTCACACGTGGTAGAGCCATCCACAAGGAGATTCTTGGGAGAAACCTTGTGAACAATGTCTCCCACCGGGGACTTGGCTCATATCCCGGCGTCATCGATATCATCGGGACGAGTGACTCCATCCCCGCATGGATCAAGCCCCTACTTGCCGACGACTACTATTGTGAGAGGTGTTGCAAGGATGGTCACACCATCAAGGATTGTCCTATGGTGAGAAGTTTCATTGTTTTACCTAACGCTAACTTGTTCATGAGAACACACATTTCAAGCTTTTTTAGGAACAAGGATGGCAAGGTGAATGCAAAGGCTTTGGGACCACTAAACAAGAAGAGAAAGATCAAGAGCATATGGGTGCCTAGTGCATTGTTGATCTTAAGAGGTCAACGAAGTACAAGTAGGTGCCCAAGAACAAGACCTAGAAGATGGTGGTGGTGGTGGACCGGGAGCTTACTTGAAGATCAAGTGAAGTCCACCACAAGTGACATGGACCTCAATGTCATATCTACTCATGAGGGAGGTATCCGTGTTAGTTCTTGGTAGTTGTAGTGTGTTCTTTCTTTTCTTGCGTTGCATGGTAACTAGGACTCTTTTGTGACTAGTATGCTTTGCATCCATGCATATGTAAATAACTAAAAGAAAAACACATAAAAATTAGTCAATGTCTAACCAACTCAAGATAGCTATAAGCAAGGGGGAGTGCTTGAGATGGTGGTTTGGCTTCTCTCAAGGCAAGGGTATGGCTTATAGTGAGTAAGCTTGAGAGGGGTTCAAACATGACATTGTTAGGTTTCCTTTATGTCTTGTTTAATACTGCTTGCATTCACATGACATGTTTACTTTCCATGCATATGTAAAATGCTTGTTGCATGCATCATATAGGAAACACAAAGGAGGCTTGTCACATTTGGAGATATTTGTGCCTCATGATCTATATGAGATTACATCTCCACAAGTGTGACCAAAGGAAAAGAGATATCCATAGTCCCACCAACAGGACAGGACAGAGGGTCTGAGTCACCAGTAGACCTTGAGTACTTTGAGCAGTTGGACGCTTAGGTGAAGTAGTCAAAGGGCGCTTAGTTGTTTCCCTTTTTCTCTTTTTGGTGTTTGTTGCCAAAGGGGGAGAAATTGTCATAGGTCTAGGTGGAGTGGGAGTGTGATCCTATGCGATCGAGAGTCACTAGCATGTATCTAAGGGGAGCATATGTGTTCATTGGTTTTGGGAGATAGATACATTTGGATCTTAATAAATGATGGATTTATCGAGTGTTCGTGGATTTTGATGAGTCATGGTTTTCATTCACGTGTGTTTGACTCATCTTGATCTCACTTAGTTTATTTTCATACACAGTGCCTTGTTTTTCTTTATTTATCCTATTTGCTTGTGTATGATGCTATGATGATGATTGCTTGCTTTTTATTCCTATGTATTGCCATGCTATCCTGTTGCATATCATCATTCATGTTTGCATTGCATGTCTTTATGCTTTAATTAATATCTTCACATGACATGCATGCATATCATCTAGAGTGTGCTCTTCTTTCTTATTTCTCTTAGCTCTTGATGATGCTTGATTGAGTAGGACCTTGTTTATTCATTGCTTATGCTTTTGAGGTTCCTCTCAATCATTTTGTAGCTTTTTAGCCCTGTTGTTTTATGATAAAGATTATGATAAGTAGTGGTTGTCATCAATCACCAAAAAGGGGGAGACTGTAAGCTTCATGACCATTGATGATTGGATCCCCAAGGTATGAATGTTTTGGTGATAGATGACAACTATGAAATTATGGGCTAATATCTACATGAGTGTTGTCCATGTAGGAATCATCTCTAAACTCTACTACAAATCATATGGATGATGGTTGCCTTGGCAATTGATAACAATGACCACAAGCATGGAGGCTTGTAAGCTTGATGGATTCCAAGGGTTGATGGAGATGGATCGAAGCTAAGGACAAGCTATGGAGCAAGTGTTGGGAACACCTGTCTAGTTGTTAGGGCTTTGAGTCCATAGGAAAAGTCGGACTATCAGGGGGGTCTAGGTCATGTCTCTTAGGTCACACTAGTTGGTGATGTGCATGGATGCTCAGTGAAATCACAGGCACTAGGTGACGGTGGAGAAGCCAAGGAGCTGTTCGGAGAAGCCGTGAAAAGAAGTCAAGTGAGGACGAGGAGTTTTAGCTTCTGGACATAGTGACTGGACAGAGGGGTCAGAGGTGACCGGACTTTACGGTCACTAGGAGACCAGAGAGAAGTATGCGAGGAAGTCTATCAGCGTGAAGACCTGTAGAGACCGAACGGTCTGGTCTGTATAGAGGTTGCTCGGGACAGAGAAGTGCAGAAGATGGTGCTCTCTAGAATGGAGAGAGAAAGTACGACCGAATGGTCCGGTCTGCTGACCGGACGGTTCGATCAGTATGAGGAGATCATCTAGACAGAGCAGCCAACTATTTTGGGAGCCGTTTCAGAGAGATCGGACGGTCCGGTCTGGCAATGACCAGACAGTCCGGTCAATGGAGCCCAGAGAGTTGATTTCATGGAGCAATGGCTAGTTGAAGGTTGGAAGCCTATATAAGTTCGTTGCTTGGGTCTTGGAGACCACCTTGGCTAGTGGAATTGCTTGGAGCATTTGGTGAGAGCGAAGAGGAAAAGAGGAGAGCACTAGGAGGGGATGTTGCATATTTTGAGAGTGCTAGTGAGAGTATCTTAAACATTGATGCACATCTAAGGCTAGAGTGTCCTTGAGAGTGTGATCTAGGTTGTTACTCTTGGTCTACGGTGAGACCTAGACTGGCTAGGTGTCGGTGGTCGAGCCTATCGTGATTGGTTGTGAAGGCCTTTACACGATTTTACACGGTTTGAGCCCGCTGGTGAAAGGGGCATCGCTAGTGAACGCCCGTGTCAGCTCGGGGAGTCTGGCAAGTTTTTGAGGGAAGCGAGCTTGTGCCTTGGTGGCAGCGGTGACGCGCACCATGTCTTCACTCCGGGAGTGATTGCAGGCTCGTGGGCGAGAACTCCACATTGGTGGCGGGAGGGACCGACACTCCGGCGGGAGTGGTCCAACGAGGATTAGGGGAAGGCGCCATCCTTCCGAGACCTCGGGAAAAAAATCATGAGCATCCCTTGACCCCCTCTTTACTATTCCGTAATTGTGTGCTCTAGTAACTAGGTTGAATTGTGGCTTGCATAGGCTAGTGTGTTTGGCTTTCGCGCTTGCTTTCCTCATGAAAACTAGCATGTGTAGGGTCTTGGCCTACTATAATTATTTGGTTGCAATGATTGCTAGGTTCTAGTGGTGTGAATTGAAGTATTCAGATTCGTGGTTGGCTTACCGATTCACCCCCCTCTCGGTACGCCTTCGGTCCTTACAAACACGAAGCTGCTTCTTGGTTGCTCGGTTTTTGAAAGAGGTGCGCGTGAGTGCACTCGATGGCTGTAGCCCCCGAGCCAAAGGGCGAGTTTGGAGAAACTCGCGCTTTGGCTTTATTCGTCATGAGATGGTTAACTCGTTCTTCGGACAAGGTGCGCGCGAGCGCACCCGTCGGGTGTAGCCCCCGAGCCAGAGGGCGAGTTTGGAGAAAGTCGCGCTTTGGCTTTATTTGGTATGAGCTGGCTAACTCGTTCTTCGGACGATCTCGGGGGTACTGCCGCCCTGAGCCCCTCGGGTTCCGATATCCGATTAGGCTAGGTGGCCTCAGGTGCGGCTGTGGGGCCTACGACAGGACCCATCATGGGGCTTTGTTTCAAGGCGCTCCTGTGAAGGGGCGAATCTCATTTTCCTTAAAAGGCGTGGTGCAGCGCTGCCAGGACAACATGTTTTTGTCCCCTCTTGGCGTGCGAGGCGCAAGAGCATCTCTCCATCGGGGTTGGCGCTGACGTATCGAGTTCCAGGGAGAATCCGAGGGCATGGCCGAAGGCAGTGTGGTTATTTAAGGCAATCACAGGGTTGTGCTTTCTCGTCACTGCTCACGTCAAATTCTCCTTTTCTCCTAGATTAGGTCACATTCCTCAGGTCAGCGCTGCTTGGCGAGCTCCTCGCGGAGAGTCCGGGCGTCGGCATGGCCGCTCGATGCGGGTGCCTGCCAGGCGACGGGGACGAGAGCTTGGGTGAAGACGACGACTTGAAGTTGCGTGGCTTGGCACTTCCCATTGACGGCTATCGTGGTGGAGGGTGGAGCAGTCTGATGTTTCGTGAAGATGCCGCCTCTATAGTTGTTGCTCGCAACGATGGTAGCAGGCCAGGTGGTTCGAGTCCTGTAATCTCTACCGCTTGCCGGTACTCGGTGAGGAGTAAGGGGCCCTCTTATGGGAGGCCTAGATGGTTTCTTAGTCGCTCCCTTGTGTGCCTTATGTGGCGTTAGTAAGGATGGGGCCAGGAAGAGGCGCCGCACCGACCCTGTTGCTTGTGGGGACCCTAGTCCCCATGATCAGTAGCATTTGCATCCCAAGGGTGCAGATAATCTACTTGCTTCGTTGGTTAGAGGAAGACCACGTCCTTAAATGAGAGCGAAGCATTACAGTTGCTTCGCCCCGTATGTGCCCATCGAGGTGCGGGTGTCGACTCCTATCGTAGCGCGCTACTCGGGCCAATTTTTAATTTTCTCTTTCTTGTACTTTGCGAATTGTACACATTCATTTGTAAGAGATTTTTGTACAGATGGACCCTGAGTGGCACATATCAATAAGGAGATAAATCATGCAATCTCATCATGGGATTTCTGTTGGCAATGTTGGTTCTCGAGTCCTCGCTCGATGCAGTCGGACTAGTCGAGCGACCGCTTCGGCTTTGTCGTGTTCTCCTTTCGTGCCTCGTTCGTGTGATGGAGGATAGAGCCAGGTCGTGTTTTTGCCTAGATGGTTGAAACGCGATGCTCGATGAGGTGCTATCAAGTTCGCTCGAGTGAAGCCCCCAGTTCTCCGTCGATGGGGTCCCAGTGAACCAGCTAGTGGCTGGCTTCATAAATCCATTTTTCGGACCCGACTAGTTACCGCGACCGTTCAGTGGGTCGTGGCGGCTAGGTGCCTCTCTCCGGGGAGATAACAATGAACGGGTTAGAACAGGACTCAATCGCAACTCCGCGATGCCTTCGACCCTCGGGGGTCAGGGTGTTGGTCGCTAGGTGTGCCCATCACTCGTGCCCGTCTGTCTCGTTTGGCGCAATGGGCGGCTGCCGAACCCTTTCATGGGGCCAGCCTTAGGACCCCGGTGCTATTGGGCCGTCGAGGCAGTTTGCAGCCTCTTATCCCATCTTACCTGTGCCCGTCGACCCTGAGTCGGGTCGATCGAATCATGGTGAAGGACCGAGAAGGCGACCAGAGGGGGGGGGGGGTGATAGGTGTAGAGTGCCCGATCTTTCGGCGAGTGGAGATAACTTCGATTTGGTGGATGTTGACCCTCACGATCCGACTACGACGAGCAAGCCGAAGTGCCAATGCAATCGCTGAACCAACTTCCGGAGGATATTAACCTTGCGGTAAACAAGATCAACCTGATCACGAGGATCAATTCTTACGCGCAATCGAAGAACGAGCAAGAATTAGAGGCGAGCAATCTGATGTATTGCACGAAGGTGGAGTTCTGAATTCACGTCGAGAGACGGATGTATAGCTAAGCTAAACTTAAAACAAAACTCAAAGATTACAAGGGGCGCAGCCCTTGACTATATAGGGGGAGGACGAGGCATCTAGGGCCGGCTGAAGTGGAGGGGCGCGCGGTGGAGAGGGAGTCGTGCGACTTGGGCCACGTGGGCCTTCGGGCCACATCATCCTGGGCCGTCGTTCCTTAGCATCAAAACCGTCTTCAATTCCTGGGCTCGAGCTCTAGTGATTGGGCCCTTGTACGTCGTCGTCTCGTTAGAAGATGGATCCGTAACTCGAGGAGGCGCGACGACGAGAGGTGGAGGCGTGACATCTTGGTTTGTCGTGTCATCTTCCGTCGTCATTATTCGTATGTCGTTGATGTCCTCATCATCCTCCCCTTCTTGAAGTGAAGTCGTCCTCGACGGCAACTCGTCATCCTCACCCAAGTATGGTTTCAAATCTGCAACATTAAAACTAGTGGAAACACCAAACTCCATGGGCAAGTCAAGAACATAAGCATTATCGTTAATCTTGGTTAGCACTTTAAAAGGACCATCAGCACGAGGCATCAGTTTAGAACGACGCAAAGTAGGAAATCTATCTTTACGCAAGTGCAACCAAACCAAATCACCAGGTTCAAAAGAAATATGTTTTCTACCTTTACTACCAGCAACTTGATACTTTTTATTAGCAATGGCAATGTTGTGTTGTGTTTCTTCATGCAATTGTTTCATGTGATCAATATGAGCAAGAGCATCAAGATGTGGTTCATCCTCAGCATCAATAGAAAACAAATCAATAGGCGCCTTAGGAACATAGCCATAAACAACCTCAAAAGGACACATCTTAGTGGCAGAATGTGTAGCACGATTATAAGCAAATTCAACATGAGGTAAACAATCTTCCCAGCGTCTCAAATTTTTATCTAAAACAGCTCTAAGCATAGCAGACAAAGTTCTATTTACTACCTCAGTTTGCCCATCAGTTTGAGGATGACAAGTAGTACTAAACAGCAGCTTAGTTCCTAATTTATTCCAAAGAGAACGCCAAAAATGACTAAGAAACTTAGCATCACGATCAGAGACAATTGTTTTAGGAATTCCATGCAATCTAACAATCTCTCTAAAGAACAATTCAGCAACATTTGAGGCATCATCAGTTTTATGACAAGGTATAAAGTGAGCCATTTTAGAGAAACGATCAACAACCACAAAAATACTGTCCCTCCCCTTCTTAGTGCGAGGCAATCCCAAAACAAAATCCATCGAAATATCAAGCCAAGGAGAAGAGGGAACAGGCAAGGGCATATACAAACCATGATTACCCAAACGAGATTTAGCTTTTTGACATGTGGTACAGCGTGCAACAAGGCGCTCAACATCACGGCGCATCCGTGGCCAAAAGAAATGGTCGGCCAACACCTCATGTGTCTTGAAAACTCCGAAGTGACCCATAAGACCACCTCCATGCGCCTCCTGTAACAACAAAAGACGAACCGAGCTAGCTGGAATACACAGCTTGTTAGCACGAAACAGGAACCCATCCTGCATATGAAATTTGCCCCAAGGTTTGCCATCCTTACAATGCATCATAATATCATGAAAATCAGCATCATTCACATATTGATCTTTCAAAGCGTGCAAACCAAAGATTTTAAAGTCTAATTGGGACAGCATCATATAACGACGAGACAAAGCATCGGCAATCACATTTTCCTTCCCGTTTTTATGTTTAATGATGTATGGAAAAGATTCAATAAATTCAACCCATTTAGCATGACGACGATTCAGATTAGTTTGGGTTCTAATATGTTTCAAAGCCTCATGATCAGAATGAATAATAAATTCGCGAGGCCATAAATAATGCTGCCATGTTTGCAAAGTTCTTACTAAAGCATAAAGTTCTTTATCATAAGTGGAATATTTAAGAGCAGCACCACTTAACTTCTCACTAAAATAAGCAATGGGTTTATGATCTTGCAACAAAACAGCACCCAAACCAATTCCACTAGCATCACATTCCAATTCAAACACTTTATCAAAATTAGGCAATTGTAAGAGAGGAGCATGAGTTAACCGTTCCTTTAAAGTGTTGAATGCGTCGTCTTGTGGTGCGCCCCACTCAAATGGCGCACCCTTCTTGGTCAGCTCATGTAATGGTGCAGCAATAGAACTGAAATCCCGCACAAAACGACGATAGAAGCCTGCAAGACCAAGAAAACTACGAACCTGTGTGACCGTCGTCGGTTGGGGCCAACTCTGAATGGCGTCCACCTTGCTGCTATCGACCTCAATACCCTGTGGAGTAACAACATATCCAAGAAACGAAACACGTTGCGTGCAAAAAGTGCATTTTTCCATGTTCCCAAACAAGTGAGCAGCACGCAAAGCATCAAAAACAGCACGCAAATGCTCTAAATGCTCATTCATGGATTTGCTGTATATAAGGATATCATCAAAATAGACAACAACAAATATTCCAATGAAAGACCGAAGAACTTCATTCATTAAGCGCATAAAAGTGCTAGGAGCATTAGACAATCCAAACGGCATAACCAACCATTCATACAAGCCAAATTTAGTTTTAAAAGCCGTTTTCCATTCATCTCCTAATTTCATTCTTATTTGATGGTAACCACTACGTAAATCAACCTTAGAGAAAATTGTGGCACCACTAAGTTCATCAAGCATATCATCAAGGCGTGGTATAGGATATCGATAACGAATTGTAATATTGTTAATTGCACGACAATCTACACACATACGCCAAGAACCATCTTTCTTAGGAACAAGCAAAACAGGAACCGAACAAGGGCTGAGAGACTCACGAATGTAACCTTTATCAAGCAATGCCTGCACTTGACGCTGAATTTCTTTCGTCTCCTCAGGATTTGTGCGGTACGGGGCGCGATTAGGAAGCTGTGCGCCTGGAATTAAATCAATCTGATGTTCTATGCCACGAATAGGAGGAAGACCCGGCGGCAATTCAGCGGGAAAAACATCTTTATAGTCCTGCAAAAGGTTAGCAACAACAGGAGGAATATGCAACATAGGCGCCTCATCTAGTGAAACAAGCATACGAGAGCAAACTAGCGCATAGCAAAGCAGATTAGCATCATGTAATTCATCAAAATCAGCACGTGTAGCAAGCAAGATAGGGTTATTCAATTTGATCTCATGTTGAACAGGTGCAACAGGAGGCGATGTAACCAATTTTGCAGCTTTTGTCGCTCGAGCAATATCATCTTTAAGAACTTGTTCAGGTGTCATAGGATGAATAACAATTTTCTGACCCTTAAACATGAAGGAATAATAATTGGAGCGACCATGATGAACACTATCAACATCATATTGCCAAGGACGGCCAAGCAACAAAGAGCATGCTTCCATTGGAACAACATCACAATCTACAAAATCAGAATAGGCGCCAAGAGAGAAAGGAACACGTACCGAGCGCGTTACCTTTATTTTGCCGCCATCATTGAGCCATTGAACGTGATAAGGATGTGGATGCTTCCTTGTTGGCAATGACAACTGCTCCACCAAGGTCGTACTAGCCAAATTGTTGCAACTGCCACCATCGATGATTATACGGACCGCTCGTTCTTGCACAACGCCTTTGATATGAAAAATGTTGTGGCGCTGATGCTTTTCATCCTGAACGACCTGTGTACTAAGAACACGCTGCACAACAAGAGTGGCATACCTGTCGGCGGCACTAGAGTCGACATGAAGCTCCGTATTATCTGCATGATTAGTGGCAAGCATAGTCTGATGAATATCCTCAGAATCACTAGCAGAAGAATACCCACCGTCGTCACGAATCAACATAGTTCGTTTATTTGGACAATCACGTATCACATGACCAAATCCTCGGCAACGGTGACACTGAATATCCCGAGCTCGTCCAGACGACGAGGAGGACGGCACGAACGAGGCAGATTTGGCCGTGGATGGAGCACTCGACTTGGACGTGGTCGAGGAGTGGTCGCGTGACGTGGAAGGAGGTGTCGACCGTGGAGCTGAAGGCGTCTTGGACCCTACAAAAATGTTAGGTCTTGACGAAGATTGTCGATCCTGCACTTCACGTTCAGCTTTACAAGCATATTCAAATAAGGTGGTCATATCATCATAATGCTTATAATCAAGAATATTCTGAATTTCACGATTTAACCCACCCCTAAAGCGAGCCATAGCAGCATCATCCAGTTCAACTAAACCACAGCGAATCATACCCTTTTGCAAAGCTTGATAATAATCCTCTACGGAAAGTGAACCTTGCTGAAAACGCTGCATTTGATTAAGCAAATCTCTAGCATAATATGACGGCACAAAACGATGACGCATAGCAGCTTTTAATGCCGTCCAAGTGGCTGGAATATTATCAGGATATCTTTGTCTATACTCACGCCACCAAAGTAAAGCAAATTCAGTAAATTCACTAATAGCAGCCTTAACTTGTAAATTAGCAGGAATATCATGGCATGCAAATTTTTGTTCAACCTCTAATTCCCAATCAAGATAAGCACCCGGATCATATTTGCCATTAAAAGTGGGAATACGAAATTTTATTTTGGCAAAAGAATCATTAATAGGAACACGTACCCTACGAGCACGACCACGGCGATTGTCGTCGTCCTGCTCGGTGTCGGCGCCGTAGTCACGTGCATGTTGCAACTCCGTGAGCTGCGTCGTCATGGTCCCAAGCTGCGTCGACATGGCCTCAAGACGAGTCATGATCGTCGCGAGCGTGGTGCGGGCAGCCGTATCAGCGAGGTCCAGTTGATCAAAACGCTCATTCGACGAAGTGACCGTAGAGTCAAGTCTCTCGTGCATCGTCTTCATGTCGTTTTGTAGACCGTCAACCTGTGCCTGGACATCCTGGAGGGTGAGCTCCTCCGACTTCGAGCTGTTTTCTGCCATAGAAACACAAGCAATACAAAAAGCGGGATCCTACAACGAGAGGTGAGTGGTGGGTGAAAAGCTCAATCAAAAAGCTGTTATCAAATTCTTACCCGTCCTTACCAAGCACGCAAGCGTGAACTGCAACCACAGGTAAAACCGGTGGAAGATTGGAGGAGCGATTGCGTGGTGAAACAAAAACCTGCTCGTAGTAGAAAATTTGTGGGGCTAGGAGGCTGCACTCAATCCAAGGGTTAGCACAATTCAAACAATAACTGCAAAGCTGAATAATGGTGCTAAACGCGAAAAGATTGCTGCCGGTACAAGTGCAAGAGGAAGGAAAAAAAAGATCAAAACAAAGTGCAGCAAGAACGCGTCGCCTGTGTTGCTCGGCCGCTCTTTTTTTTTTTCTCTTCTTTTTTTTTTCTTTCTTTTTTTTTCTTTTTTTTCTTTTTTTTTCTTTTTTTTCTCCTTTTTTTTTAATACTTTTTGCTGAAAATATAAACAATGAGACCTCAAATAAGCAATTAAGCACAAGCACAAGCACTCTCTCTCTCTCTCTCTCTCTCTCTAGAGTAGGAACAAACGAAACCGAGTAGAAACAAACACAGGGCGAGGCGAGCGGGTCACGATGTAACCGAGTAGGACTCGATCAGCGAGGCGAGCGGGACACACGAAACCGAACAGAACTAAACACAGGGCGAGGCGAGCGGGTCACGACGTAACCGAGTAGGACTCGATCGTCGAGGCAGTGATTGACCCGGACTCACGGTGCAGCGGATAAATTTGGCAAGCGAGACGGGATAAACAGATGCGGCGGAAAGCAAACTGTGGTGGTGAAAACACGTGGCACGGCGGAAGGATACGACGATGATAGGAAGAAAACGATGAAACACAGTGTACCAGCAACGATCAAAAGCGAAAGCACAAAAACTCAACAACGCAAATTATTGAACGAAAGTGCGAGGCTCAAAACCGTACTGGGGTAAACTTTTTTTTTTGTAATTTTTGGTTTATGTGGACTTGGATAAAACTCACCGAGAAACACTGGAATCTGATACCACTTGATAGGTGTAGAGTGCCCGATCTTTCGGCGAGTGGAGATAACTTCGATTTGGTGGATGTTGACCCTCACGATCCGACTACGACGAGCAAGCCGAAGCGCCAATGCAATCGCTGAACCAACTTCCGGAGGATATTAACCTTGCGGTAAACAAGATCAACCTGATCACGAGGATCAATTCTTACACGCAATCGAAGAACGAGCAAGAATTAGAGGCGAGCAATCTGATGTATTGCACGAAGGTGGAGTTCTGAATTCACGTCGAGAGACGGATGTATAGCTAAGCTAAACTTAAAACAAAACTCAAAGATTACAAGGGGCGCAGCCCTTGACTATATAGGGGGAGGACGAGGCATCTAGGGCCGGCTGAAGTGGAGGGGCGCGCGGTGGAGAGGGAGTCGTGCGACTTGGGCCACGTGGGCCTTCGGGCCACATCATCCTGGGCCGTCGTTCCTTAGCATCAAAACCGTCTTCAATTCCTGGGCTCGAGCTCTAGTGATTGGGCCCTTGTACGTCGTCGTCTCGTTAGAAGATGGATCCGTAACTCGAGGAGGCGCGACGACGAGAGGTGGAGGCGTGACATCTTGGTTTGTCGTGTCATCTTCCGTCGTCATTATTCGTATGTCGTTGATGTCCTCATCAGGGGGGGGTGAATGGGAGCCAATTAAAATTCTGCACAAGAACTTGGCCTATGTCCCAATTACAACCAAGCCAACCTCTAAACCGATCACCAAGGCCACATGCACCAACTTGTGATGTGCTAACCCTAAGAGTGATCAACAACAGCAGCGGAACACAGCAGAAACAAAGAAGAACTGCAAAGACTCAAAACTGTCAAAGAAACACACCAAAATAGATCAAGTCTGGACAACCATCGACTGTGCCGATCACAGCCATCGGTAGTGCCGGCTGGCACCATCGACAATGCCGGTCACACCCATCAGCAGTGTCGGTGCGGGGTTCTCAAAACTCTGGAAAGAAACGGTCGGAGCGCATCGGCAGTGCTGGTGCTGGGTTCAGACTCAAGCCACCGGCAGTGCCGATCGTGGCATCAATAGTGCCGATCAGAGTTCAGACCCACCGACTATGCCGATCGACCCCCGACAGAACAGAATACTATCGCATTTTTCCCACAAATCTCTCCAAAACTCAACCAAATGATCTCCAAAATGTGCGATATTTGGACCAAGGAATCTTGAGGTCATTGTGACCCTCCTCCAAAAAGATCTACTCAATTGACTCAAGAAATCATCACAAATTTTAGATCTTGTGCCAAGAACACCAAAAAGGGGAAATTTGAGAAATCCTTCAAATCAAAGGTGCTAGAGCTCTTGATTCGGTCAAGGACCTATGTAGGATTGTTCTAGATCATCATAGCACTAAGATCCCCAAGAAATCCGCCCCAAAAACTCACTCAAAAATAAGATAAAAAATTCCCACGAAAATAGCTCCAAAAATAGAGAAAAAGAGAAATTTGGGATTTAGGAAGAGAGGAAGATCTTGAGCACAAAAATAATTCTCATATCATAGAAACATGCTTACAAGATCCATGGATACAAGGCTTGGAAGCCACCCTCTTCCTCCCACTATTTGGAAGAGAAAGATATGTCTCTCACACACCCTCTCCTCTCCTCTATTACATGAAGACCTCTCCTAGCGCTTTGAATGAAGACTTAAGGCAAGGCTAAGGGAAAGAGCGGCACCTCTTCCACCAGCCCTACCTCTCCTTATATAGGCCTAGGGTCAAAGACAACTCTACCCTTGACCTATAACTCATTGCCACCCACCACCAGGGGCTAAACCATCCAACTCTTTTTCCTTCGCCTGAACGCCATCGAGCCCTTCACGACTTAGCTTCGCCTCGACGCAAGCTCCATGATGGTGTCACGTGCACCTCCAATCACCGCCACCGGTTTTGAGGCCTAAACCGGAAAACCGCCTTGCATGCTTCTCAAAGTGCGACTTCTTGATCTTGACGTGTGTCACCTCGTCCCGTGATCCTCCTCGTCGGCAAGTCTCTCCCGCCTCTGGTCTATTGGAAGCCTCTACTTGCACCGACGCCCGATCACCTTGACTTGGACAACACCGTCGTCTCGATCACCACCCATGGTTTTGAGGCTCAACCGCGAAACCGTCCGTGCTTCTTGCCTCTCCACGTGTATGGTATGGATCACCCTTGACTTCACCCGACCTCCCGATCGTCCGGCGCCAAGTCTCCTACTTGTGCCCGATCCTCTTGCGGTTGACCGCCAAGTTGACTCCACTGACCTACACGTCATGAGACAAAGAAACACACTTTCCAACTCCTGCAACTTTCCAACACCTTCACCAACTCTGGTTAGTCAAAGCATAATCATGCACAAACCCATGCAATCCTTGGATTCCTGCATTTCAACACAAACACCAAAACCCCCTCTGCCCAGAACCCCTTGGAGTCCTATGCTCATCGAGCATCGTCTGGGCCATTTCCACCAAGGTTCTGTTCTTTCATTCGACCACACCATTCTTCTGAGGGACTCGAGGTGCTGAAAACTGATGCTCAATACCATGCTCAAGGCAGAAAGCATCAAAGGAGGAGTTCTTGAACTCGGTGCCATTATCACTGCGGATTGCTCGTAATGCACCAGGGAGTTTCTTGAACAACCTAAAAGCTAAGCTTCAAAAGTGATGAAACACTTTATCCTTGCTCTCAAGAAAGTAAACCCAAGAGTAGCAAGAGTAGTCGTCAACAATCACAAGAACATACCACTTCCCACCCACCGAACGAACCCGAGAAGGACCAACAATGTCCATGTGAAGCAACTCTCCAGAGCATTCAGTCATCACCAAATTAATTGGTGGATGAGAAGGGGCAATCATTTTCCTATGACGACAAGGGGCACAAACCAAATCCTTATCAAATTTGAGCTTAGGCAATCCTTAGATCAAACCTAGGCCACTTAAGCGACAAAGCAAGTCAAAGCTCATGTGACCTAGTCTCCTATGCCATTTCCAGTGCACAGAAGAAGTTTGAGCAAACAAGCACTTGTGAGAACCAGGAGAGATAGCAAAATCAGCCTGAAAAACTTTCCCAATGCTAGAAATATCACAAACCAAAGAGCCATTCGAATCAAGAACACAAGAAGCATTTTTCTTAAAGCGCACTTCCAAACCAACATCAAGCAACTGAGAAACAGAGAGGAGATTGTACTTGAGATGCTCAACCAAACCAACATCCTTGTGAGTGAATTTTTCATTTACCTTTACTGCGCCTCTTGCCTTCACTCTCCCTCTCTTGTCATCTCCAAAGGTCACATACTCCCGACGCTTAAAGGGAGTGAGGCTAAAGAACCACTTTGCATCTCCGGTCATGTGGCGCGAACACCCGGAGTCCATCAACCATTTGTTCTCCAAGCCTCCACCTACTTCCTACAAAGAACGAGAAGGAAAGATCGATGACTCAGTGCTGGGGTTAGAAAGAAAACTCTTGGGAAGCCAGCACTGAACCATACGATCTGTAGCGGTTATCACAGTTCTTTGCACATTACCACTCGAACACATGGGATGAGAACCATGATGGGGAAAGCGTGGTCTATCAAAGCGTCTCGACTTAAACCTATGGTTGTGAGGATAGAAATTATCTGTGTGAAAGCCAAATCCACGCGAGCGACGCTCAACACAATGGGGAAAACGTGGGGCGCCAAAGTGCTACTGTGCAAAGCCTCTGTTTCGTGAACCAAGCCATATGAAGAATGACCCTGTGGACAATAGGCACGAGAAAAAGAGCGAGACTAAAAACCAATAAAATCATCATGATGCACATTCCTAGTTAAGTCAGCTTGCATCCTTTTAATCCTCTTACGCCTATAACAATACTCATCCAAGTGACCCTTACAACCACAAAACATGCAAATGTAGACACTCTCATGCGGTTTGCTTTGGGTTGAAGGAAGGATTAGGGTTAGGTGAATAGTATGTGTCAGTGGGTTTGATGGATTGTTCCTCATCCTTGTAGCTAGAGCTAGGCACAAACTTACCCACATTCTCACTCTTCTTGTCACACCTCTCAAATCCCAAGCCCGAGTTGTAGGTTGACCTACTAGCACTTTCTTTAACTCTTGCCAAATCACTCTCAATCTTCTCCTCACTCACTAGGGTTCTTTGGAGACGAGAGATGAGATAGTCATTTTCTTGGGCTAGGTTTTTGTTTTCCTCTCTTGTGATTGCAAGCTTATCCTTAAGAGAGCCACACACTACACAGGGTGGTGGAAGAACTTTCGAGCGAGTCTCATCTAGCAGCTTGGACTTGAGCTCTTTGACTTTGAGGGTTTGAGATTCCAACTCATTAGTGAGCTTGGGGCACTTCTGACATGCACCTAAAAGAGTTGGTCTAGCTTTGAATTCATCAAGCTCTTTAAGGGCACTCTCAAGCTGACTGACAACTTGAGCATGCACACTTTCCCTCGGACTGAGATCATTCATCACAACTTGACAAGACTCACACTCAACATCAGCATTTTTAGCAACCTTGGACCTAAGCGAAGTGATCTCATATTCAGCACTCTCCAACTTGAACTTAAACTCTCCATTCTCATGAACAGCACTACGAAGCTTATCATCTTGCATGAGCAAAATATCGCGCAAATGATCAAGTTCAGAAGAGAGCTCATCAAGAGTGGGAGGTACCTCGCTTGTGTCAGAGTCAGAGCCAGAGTCGGTGTCGTGATCTTTTTTTGCCATGAAGCAAAGCCTGGTGAAGTCGTCCTTCCTCTTGACTTGTGGCTTCTCAACCTCCTCCTCTGAGCTTGTAAGGCCTCCACTTGATGTGAGGTTGACGTCGCTCAAGGCGGAAATGCAGGCGCGTGCAATGGCCTTGGTGAACTTCTTGGAGTTCTTGCCTTTCTTGTAGAAGCGGTTCTTTTTCTGCTTGAAATCTTCAGTGTTGTTGTCATGGTACCCAACCTTCTTCTTCTTCTTGGGGCAGTCTGCAATGAAGTGTCCCGGGTCACCACACTCGAAGCAGGTTCTTGAACCACCTCCTCTTCTCTCCTTGCGGTTGTTGTAGAACTTCCTGAACTTCCTTGTGAGCAAGGACATCTCCTAGTCAGGAATGCACTCCATCTGTTCATTGGAAGCTGCAACAAGAGAAGAAAGAGCAAACTCTAAAGAAGACTTGTTAAGTGAGGGGTTAGTTCCATAAGAAGCACCACTGTGACTACCCTTTTGAGAGCTAGAAAGCAAAGCCATGCTAGAAGCAGGATTAGCAAGATTAGGACGAGACTTCCTAGACAGTTCATGAGATTTTAGCTTGCTATACAGTTGCTCATAGTCCAGGGTATTGAAATCAGCCGTTTCTTCTAGAGCAACAATCTTAACCCCCCCAAGCATTTTCATCTAGAGAATACAATAATTGCTTAGCTCTATCATTATCATTGTACACAAGGTTACCGCAAGCCCACAAGTTGCACATAATGGCCTCAAACCTACAAAAAGTGTCATCTAGTGACTCGCTAGGTTTTTGTGCAAAGGTTTGGTTCTGTCTATTGTAAGAATCCTTATACATAGACTTGACTTGATTGGTACCCTCATGGTACGTGCAAAGCTTTGCCCAAATGGCATGTGCAGTATCAAGATGAGCAACACGGTCATGTTCATTCCTACCTAGAGCAGAAAGCAGGATATTGACAACTTTGGAGTTATTTTCATACCTGGTTAACTCACCTGCAGATGTAGTGTTGAGGTCTGCTGGTATGGCATACTCCTGCTCAACTATCTCCCAAATTACACATCCTTGGCTTAAGAGATAAGCCTTAGTCCTTGACTTGCAGTAGGGAAAGTCCTCTCCATCAAACATCCAGAGATTGACCGCACGCTTCACCATGTCGCCTTTGGATCACAAAGCCGGTGAAGGTCAACTATGATAGGTGTAGAGTGCCCGATCTTTCGGCGAGTGGAGATAACTTCGATTTGGTGGATGTTGACCCTCACGATCCGACTACGACGAGCAAGCCGAAGCGCCAATGCAATCGCTGAACCAACTTCCGGAGGATATTAACCTTGCGGTAAACAAGATCAACCTGATCACGAGGATCAATTCTTACGCGCAATCGAAGAACGAGCAAGAATTAGAGGCGAGCAATCTGATGTATTGCACGAAGGTGGAGTTCTGAATTCACGTCGAGAGACGGATGTATAGCTAAGCTAAACTTAAAACAAAACTCAAAGATTACAAGGGGCGCAGCCCTTGACTATATAGGGGGAGGACGAGGCATCTAGGGCCGGCTGAAGTGGAGGGGCGCGCGGTGGAGAGGGAGTCGTGCGACTTGGGCCACGTGGGCCTTCGGGCCACATCATCCTGGGCCGTCGTTCCTTAGCATCAAAACCGTCTTCAATTCCTGGGCTCGAGCTCTAGTGATTGGGCCCTTGTACGTCGTCGTCTCGTTAGAAGATGGATCCGTAACTCGAGGAGGCGCGACGACGAGAGGTGGAGGCGTGACATCTTGGTTTGTCGTGCCATCTTCCGTCGTCATTATTCGTATGTCGTTGATGTCCTCATCATCCTCCCCTTCTTGAAGTGAAGTCGTCCTCGACGGCAACTCGTCATCCTCACCCAAGTATGGTTTCAAATCTGCAACATTAAAACTAGTGGAAACACCAAACTCCATGGGCAAGTCAAGAACATAAGCATTATCGTTAATCTTGGTTAGCACTTTAAAAGGACCAGCAGTGATAGGTGTAGAGTGCCCGATCTTTCGGCGAGTGGAGATAACTTCGATTTGGTGGATGTTGACCCTCACGATCCGACTACGACGAGCAAGCCGAAGCGCCAATGCAATCGCTGAACCAACTTCCGGAGGATATTAACCTTGCGGTAAACAAGATCAACCTGATCACGAGGATCAATTCTTACGCGCAATCGAAGAACGAGCAAGAATTAGAGGCGAGCAATCTGATGTATTGCACGAAGGTGGAGTTCTGAATTCACGTCGAGAGACGGATGTATAGCTAAGCTAAACTTAAAACAAAACTCAAAGATTACAAGGGGCGCAGCCCTTGACTATATAGGGGGAGGACGAGGCATCTAGGGCCGGCTGAAGTGGAGAGGCGCGCGGTGGAGAGGGAGTCGTGCGACTTGGGCCACGTGGGCCTTCGGGCGACATCATCCTGGGCCGTCGTTCCTTAGCATCAAAACCGTCTTCAATTCCTGGGCTCGAGCTCTAGTGATTGGGCCCTTGTACGTCGTCGTCTCGTTAGAAGATGGATCCGTAACTCGAGGAGGCGCGACGACGAGAGGTGGAGGCGTGACAGCTTGGTTTGGCGCGCCATCTTCCGTCGTCATTATTCGTATGTCGTTGATGTCCTCATCATCCTCCCCTTCTTGAAGTGAAGTCGTCCTCGACGGCAACTCATCATCCTCACCCAAGTATGGTTTCAAATCTGCAACATTAAAACTAGTGGAAACACCAAACTCCATGGGCAAGTCAAGAACATAAGCATTATCGTTAATCTTGGTTAGCACTTTAAAAGGACCAGCAGCACGAGGCATCAGTTTAGAACGACGCAAAGTAGGAAATCTATCTTTACGCAAGTGCAACCAAACCAAATCACCAGGTTCAAAAGAAATATGTTTTCTACCTTTACTACCAGCAACTTGATACTTTTTATTAGCAATGGCAATGTTGTGTTGTGTTTCTTCATGCAATTGTTTCATGTGATCAATATGAGCAAGAGCATCAAGATGTGGTTCATCCTCAGCATCAATAGCAAACAAATCAATAGGCGCCTTAGGAACATAGCCATAAACAACCTCAAAAGGACACATCTTAGTGGCAGAATGTGTAGCATGATTATAAGCAAATTCAACATGAGGTAAACAATCTTCCCAGCGTCTCAAATTTTTATCTAAAACAGCTCTAAGCATAGCAGACAAAGTTCTATTTACTACCTCAGTTTGCCCATCAGTTTGAGGATGACAAGTAGTACTAAACAGCAACTTAGTTCCTAATTTATTCCAAAGAGAACGCCAAAAATGACTAAGAAACTTAGCATCACGATCAGAGACAATTGTTTTAGGAATTCCATGCAATCTAACAATCTCTCTAAAGAACAATTCAGCAACATTTGAGGCATCATCTGTTTTATGACAAGGTATAAAGTGAGCCATTTTAGAGAAACGATCAACAACCACAAAAATACTGTCCCTCCCCTTCTTAGTGCGAGGCAATCCCAAAACAAAATCCATCGAAATATCAAGCCAAGGAGAAGAGGGAACAGGCAAGGGCATATACAAACCATGATTACCCAAACGAGATTTAGCTTTTTGACATGTAGTACAGCGTGCAACAAGGCGCTCAACATCACGGCGCATCCGTGGCCAAAAGAAATGGTCGGCCAACACCTCATGTGTCTTGAAAACTCCGAAGTGACCCATAAGACCACCTCCATGCGCCTCCTGTAACAACAAAAGACGAACCGAGCTAGCTGGAATACACAGCTTGTTAGCACGAAACAGGAACCCATCCTGCATATGAAATTTGCCCCAAGGTTTGCCATCCTTACAATGCATCATAATATCATGAAAATCAGCATCATTCACATATTGATCTTTCAAAGCTTGCAAACCAAAGATTTTAAAGTCTAATTGAGACAGCATCACATAACGACGAGACAAAGCATCGGCAATCACATTTTCCTTCCCGTTTTTATGTTTAATGATGTATGGAAAAGATTCAATAAATTCAACCCATTTAGCATGTCGACGATTCAGATTAGTTTGGGTTCTAATATGTTTCAAAGCCTCATGATCAGAATGAATAATAAATTCGCGAGGCCATAAATAATGCTGCCATGTTTGCAAAGTTCTTACTAAAGCATAAAGTTCTTTATCATAAGTGGAATATTTAAGAGCAGCACCACTTAACTTCTCACTAAAATAAGCAATGGGTTTATGATCTTGCAACAAAACAGCACCCAAACCAATTCCACTAGCATCACATTCCAATTCAAACACTTTATCAAAATTAGGCAATTGTAAGAGAGGAGCATGAGTTAACCGTTCCTTTAAAGTGTTGAATGCGTCGTCTTGTGGTGCGTCCCACTCAAATGGCGCACCCTTCTTGGTCAGCTCATGTAATGGTGCAGCAATAGAACTGAAATCCCGCACAAAACGACGATAGAAGCCTGCAAGACCAAGAAAACTGCGAACCTGTGTGACCGTCGTCGGTTGGGGCCAACTCTGAATGGCATCCACCTTGCTGCTATCGACCTCAATGCCCTGTGGAGTAACAACATATCCAAGAAACGAAACACGTTGCGTGCAAAAAGTGCATTTTTCCATGTTCCCAAACAAGTGAGCAGCACGCAAAGCATCAAAAACAGCACGCAAATGATCTAAATGCTCATTTATGGATTTGCTGTATATAAGGATATCATCAAAATAGACAACAACAAATATTCCAATGAAAGGCCGAAGAACTTCATTCATTAAGCGCATAAAAGTGCTAGGAGCATTAGACAATCCAAACGGCATAACCAACCATTCATACAAGCCAAATTTAGTTTTAAAAGCCGTTTTCCATTCATCTCCTAATTTCATTCTTATTTGATGGTAACCACTACGCAAATCAACCTTAGAGAAAATTGTGGCACCACTAAGTTCATCAAGCATATCATCAAGGCGTGGTATAGGATATCGATAACGAATTGTAATATTGTTAATTGCACGACAATCTACACACATACGCCAAGAACCATCTTTCTTAGGAACAAGCAAAACAGGAACCGAACAAGGGCTGAGAGACTCACGAATGTAACCTTTATCAAGCAATGCCTGCACTTGACGCTGAATTTCTTTCGTCTCCTCAGGATTTGTGCGGTACGGGGCGCGATTAGGAAGCTGTGCGCCTGGAATTAAATCAATCTGATGTTCTATGCCACGAATAGGAGGAAGACCCGGCGGCAATTCAGGGGGAAAAACATCTTTATAGACCTGCAAAAGGTTAGCAACAGCAGGAAGAATATGCAACATAGGCGCCTCATCTAGTGAAACAAGCATACGAGAGCAAACCAGCGCATAGCAAAGCAGATTAGCATCATGTAATTCATCAAAATCAGCACGTGTAGCAAGCAAGATAGGGTTATTCAATTTGATCTCATGTTGAACAGGTGCAACAGGAGGCGATGTAACCAATTTTGCAGCTTTTGTCGCTCGAGCAATATCATCTTTAAGAACTTGTTCAGGTGTCATAGGATGAATAACAATTTTCTGACCCTTGAACATGAAGGAATAATAATTGGAGCGACCATGATGAACACTATCAACATCATATTGCCAAGGACGGCCAAGCAACAAAGAGCATGCTTCCATTGGAACAACATCACAATCTACAAAATCAGAATAGGCGCCAAGAGAGAAAGGAACACGTACCGAGCGCGTTACCTTTATTTTGCCGCCATCATTAAGCCATTGAACGTGATAAGGATGTGGATGCTTCCTTGTTGGCAATGACAACTGCTCCACCAAGGTCGTACTAGCCAAATTGTTGCAACTGCCACCATCGATGATTATACGGACCGCTCGTTCTTGCACAACGCCTTTGATATGAAAAATGTTGTGGCGCTGATGCTTTTCATCCTGAACGACCTGTGTACTAAGAACACGCTGCACAACAAGAGTGGCATACCTGTCGGCGGCACTAGAGTCGACATGAAGCTCCGTATTATCTGCATGATTAGTGGCAAGCATAGTCTGCTGAATATCCTCAGAATCACTAGCAGAAGAATACCCACCGTCGTCACGAATCAACATAGTTCGTTTATTTGGACAATCGCGTATCACATGACCAAACCCTCGGCAACGGTGACACTGAATATCACGAGCTCGTCCAGACGACGAGGAGGACGGCACGAACGAGGCAGATTTGGCCGTGGATGGAGCACTCGACTTGGACGTGGTCGAGGAGTGGTCGCGCGACGTGGAAGGAGGTGTCGACCGTGGAGCTGAAGGCGTCTTGGACCCTACAAAAATGTTAGGTCTTGACGAAGATTGTCGATCCTGCACTTCACGTTCAGCTTTACAAGCATATTCAAATAAGGTGGTCATATCATCATAATGCTTATAATCAAGAATATTCTGAATTTCACGATTTAACCCACCCCTAAAGCGAGCCATAGCAGCATCATCCAGTTCAACTAAACCACAGCGAATCATACCCTTTTGCAAAGCTTGATAATAATCCTCTACGGAAAGTGAACCTTGTTGAAAACGCTGCATTTGATTAAGCAAATCTCTAGCATAATATGACGGCACAAAACGATGACGCATAGCAGCTTTTAATGCCGTCCAAGTGGCTGGAATATTATCAGGATATCTTTGTCTATACTCACGCCACCAAAGTAAAGCAAATTCAGTAAATTCACTAATAGCAGCCTTAACTTGTAAATTAGCAGGAATATCATGGCATGCAAATTTTTGTTCAACCTCTAATTCCCAATCAAGATAAGCACCCGGATCATATTTGCCATTAAAAGTGGGAATACGAAATTTTATTTTGGCAAAAGAATCATTAATAGGAACACGTACCCTACGAGCACGACCACGACGATTGTCGTCGTCCTGCTCGGTGTCGGCGCCGTAGTCACGTGCATGTTGCAACTCCGTGAGCTGCGTCGTCATGGTCCCAAGCTGCGTCGACATGGCCTCAAGACGAGTCATGATCGTCGCGAGCGTGGTGCGGGCAGCCGTATCAGCGAGGTCCAGTTGATCAAAACGCTCATTCGACGAAGTGACCGTAGAGTCAAGTCTCTCGTGCATCGTCTTCATGTCGTTTTGTAGACCGTCAACCTGTGCCTGGACATCCTGGAGGGTGAGCTCCTCCGACTTCGAGCTGTTTTCTGCCATAGAAACACAAGCAATACAAAAAGCGGGATCCTACAACGAGAGGTGAGTGGTGGGTGAAAAGCTCAATCAAAAAGCTGTTATCAAATTCTTACCCGTCCTTACCAAGCACGCAAGCGTGAACTGCAACCACAGGTAAAACCGGTGGAAGATTGGAGGAGCGATTGCGTGGTGAAACAAAAACCTGCTCGTAGTAGAAAATTTGTGGGGCTAGGAGGCTGCACTCAATCCAAGGGTTAGCACAATTCAAACTATAACTGCAGAGCTGAATAATGGTGCTAAACGCGAAAAGATTGCTGCCGGTACAAGTGCAAGAGGAAGGAAAAAAAAAAGGATCAAAACAAAGTGCAGCAAGAACGCGTCGCCTGTGTTGCTCGGCCGCTCTTTTTTCTTTTCTCTCTTTTTTTTGTCTTTTTTTTTCTTTTTTCTTTTTTTTTCTTTTTTTTTCTCTTTTTTTTTAATACTTTTTGCTGAAAATATAAACAATGAGACCTCAAATAAGCAATTAAGCACAAGCACTCTCTCTCTCTCTCTCTCTAGAGTAGGAACAAACGAAACCGAGCAGAAACAAACACAGGGCGAGGCGAGCGGGTCACGATGTAACCGAGTAGGACTCGATCAGCGAGGCGAGCGGGACACACAAAACCGAACAGAAACAAACACAGGGCGAGGCGAGCGGGTCACGACGTAACCGAGTAGGACTCGATCAGTGAGGCGAGCGGTCACGACGTAACCGAGTAGGACTCGATCGTCGAGGCAGTGATTGACCCGGACTCACGGTGCAGCGGATAAATTTGGCAAGCGAGACGGGATAAACAGATGCGGCGGAAAGCAAACTGTGATGGTGAAAACACGCGGCACGGCGGAGGGATACGACGATGATAGGAAGAAAACGATGAAACACAGTGTACCAGCAACGATCAAAAGCGAAAGCACAAAAACTCAACAACGCAAATTATTGAACGAAAGTGCGAGGCTCAAAACCGTACTGGGGTAAACTTTTTTTTGTAATTTTTGGTTTATGTGGACTTGGATAAAACTCACCGAGAAACACTGGAATCTGATACCACTTGATAGGTGTAGAGTGCCCGATCTTTCGGCGAGTGGAGATAACTTCGATTTGGTGGATGTTGACCCTCACGATCCGACTACGACGAGCAAGCCGAAGCGCCAATGCAATCGCTGAACCAACTTCCGGAGGATATTAACCTTGCGGTAAACAAGATCAACCTGATCACGAGGATCAATTCTTACGCGCAATCGAAGAACGAGCAAGAATTAGAGGCGAGCAATCTGATGTATTGCACGAAGGTGGAGTTCTGAATTCACGTCGAGAGACGGATGTATAGCTAAGCTAAACTTAAAACAAAACTCAAAGATTACAAGGGGCGCAGCCCTTGACTATATAGGGGGAGGACGAGGCATCTAGGGCCGGCTGAAGTGGAGAGGCGCGCGGTGGAGAGGGAGTCGTGCGACTTGGGCCACGTGGGCCTTCGGGCGACATCATCCTGGGCCGTCGTTCCTTAGCATCAAAACCGTCTTCAATTCCTGGGCTCGAGCTCTAGTGATTGGGCCCTTGTACGTCGTCGTCTCGTTAGAAGATGGATCCGTAACTCGAGGAGGCGCGACGACGAGAGGTGGAGGCGTGACAGCTTGGTTTGGCGCGCCATCTTCCGTCGTCATTATTCGTATGTCGTTGATGTCCTCATCAAGCAGCACGAGGCATCAGTTTAGAACGACGCAAAGTAGGAAATCTATCTTTACGCAAGTGCAACCAAACCAAATCACCAGGTTCAAAAGAAATATGTTTTCTACCTTTACTACCAGCAACTTGATACTTTTTATTAGCAATGGCAATGTTGTGTTGTGTTTCTTCATGCAATTGTTTCATGTGATCAATATGAGCAAGAGCATCAAGATGTGGTTCATCCTCAGCATCAATAGAAAACAAATCAATAGGCGCCTTAGGAACATAGCCATAAACAACCTCAAAAGGACACATCTTAGTGGCAGAATGTGTAGCACGATTATAAGCAAATTCAACATGAGGTAAACAATCTTCCCAGCGTCTCAAATTTTTATCTAAAACAGCTCTAAGCATAGCAGACAAAGTTCTATTTACTACCTCAGTTTGCCCATCAGTTTGAGGATGACAAGTAGTACTAAACAGCAGCTTAGTTCCTAATTTATTCCAAAGAGAACGCCAAAAATGACTAAGAAACTTAGCATCACGATCAGAGACAATTGTTTTAGGAATTCCATGCAATCTAACAATCTCTCTAAAGAACAATTCAGCAACATTTGAGGCATCATCAGTTTTATGACAAGGTATAAAGTGAGCCATTTTAGAGAAACGATCAACAACCACAAAAATACTGTCCCTCCCCTTCTTAGTGCGAGGCAATCCCAAAACAAAATCCATCGAAATATCAAGCCAAGGAGAAGAGGGAACAGGCAAGGGCATATACAAACCATGATTACCCAAACGAGATTTAGCTTTTTGACATGTGGTACAGCGTGCAACAAGGCGCTCAACATCACGGCGCATCCGTGGCCAAAAGAAATGGTCGGCCAACACCTCATGTGTCTTGAAAACTCCGAAGTGACCCATAAGACCACCTCCATGCGCCTCCTGTAACAACAAAAGACGAACCGAGCTAGCTGGAATACACAGCTTGTTAGCACGAAACAGGAACCCATCCTGCATATGAAATTTGCCCCAAGGTTTGCCATCCTTACAATGCATCATAATATCATGAAAATCAGCATCATTCACATATTGATCTTTCAAAGCGTGCAAACCAAAGATTTTAAAGTCTAATTGGGACAGCATCATATAACGACGAGACAAAGCATCGGCAATCACATTTTCCTTCCCGTTTTTATGTTTAATGATGTATGGAAAAGATTCAATAAATTCAACCCATTTAGCATGACGACGATTCAGATTAGTTTGGGTTCTAATATGTTTCAAAGCCTCATGATCAGAATGAATAATAAATTCGCGAGGCCATAAATAATGCTGCCATGTTTGCAAAGTTCTTACTAAAGCATAAAGTTCTTTATCATAAGTGGAATATTTAAGAGCAGCACCACTTAACTTCTCACTAAAATAAGCAATGGGTTTATGATCTTGCAACAAAACAGCACCCAAACCAATTCCACTAGCATCACATTCCAATTCAAACACTTTATCAAAATTAGGCAATTGTAAGAGAGGAGCATGAGTTAACCGTTCCTTTAAAGTGTTGAATGCGTCGTCTTGTGGTGCGCCCCACTCAAATGGCGCACCCTTCTTGGTCAGCTCATGTAATGGTGCAGCAATAGAACTGAAATCCCGCACAAAACGACGATAGAAGCCTGCAAGACCAAGAAAACTACGAACCTGTGTGACCGTCGTCGGTTGGGGCCAACTCTGAATGGCGTCCACCTTGCTGCTATCGACCTCAATACCCTGTGGAGTAACAACATATCCAAGAAACGAAACACGTTGCGTGCAAAAAGTGCATTTTTCCATGTTCCCAAACAAGTGAGCAGCACGCAAAGCATCAAAAACAGCACGCAAATGCTCTAAATGCTCATTCATGGATTTGCTGTATATAAGGATATCATCAAAATAGACAACAACAAATATTCCAATGAAAGACCGAAGAACTTCATTCATTAAGCGCATAAAAGTGCTAGGAGCATTAGACAATCCAAACGGCATAACCAACCATTCATACAAGCCAAATTTAGTTTTAAAAGCCGTTTTCCATTCATCTCCTAATTTCATTCTTATTTGATGGTAACCACTACGTAAATCAACCTTAGAGAAAATTGTGGCACCACTAAGTTCATCAAGCATATCATCAAGGCGTGGTATAGGATATCGATAACGAATTGTAATATTGTTAATTGCACGACAATCTACACACATACGCCAAGAACCATCTTTCTTAGGAACAAGCAAAACAGGAACCGAACAAGGGCTGAGAGACTCACGAATGTAACCTTTATCAAGCAATGCCTGCACTTGACGCTGAATTTCTTTCGTCTCCTCAGGATTTGTGCGGTACGGGGCGCGATTAGGAAGCTGTGCGCCTGGAATTAAATCAATCTGATGTTCTATGCCACGAATAGGAGGAAGACCCGGCGGCAATTCAGCGGGAAAAACATCTTTATAGTCCTGCAAAAGGTTAGCAACAACAGGAGGAATATGCAACATAGGCGCCTCATCTAGTGAAACAAGCATACGAGAGCAAACTAGCGCATAGCAAAGCAGATTAGCATCATGTAATTCATCAAAATCAGCACGTGTAGCAAGCAAGATAGGGTTATTCAATTTGATCTCATGTTGAACAGGTGCAACAGGAGGCGATGTAACCAATTTTGCAGCTTTTGTCGCTCGAGCAATATCATCTTTAAGAACTTGTTCAGGTGTCATAGGATGAATAACAATTTTCTGACCCTTAAACATGAAGGAATAATAATTGGAGCGACCATGATGAACACTATCAACATCATATTGCCAAGGACGGCCAAGCAACAAAGAGCATGCTTCCATTGGAACAACATCACAATCTACAAAATCAGAATAGGCGCCAAGAGAGAAAGGAACACGTACCGAGCGCGTTACCTTTATTTTGCCGCCATCATTGAGCCATTGAACGTGATAAGGATGTGGATGCTTCCTTGTTGGCAATGACAACTGCTCCACCAAGGTCGTACTAGCCAAATTGTTGCAACTGCCACCATCGATGATTATACGGACCGCTCGTTCTTGCACAACGCCTTTGATATGAAAAATGTTGTGGCGCTGATGCTTTTCATCCTGAACGACCTGTGTACTAAGAACACGCTGCACAACAAGAGTGGCATACCTGTCGGCGGCACTAGAGTCGACATGAAGCTCCGTATTATCTGCATGATTAGTGGCAAGCATAGTCTGATGAATATCCTCAGAATCACTAGCAGAAGAATACCCACCGTCGTCACGAATCAACATAGTTCGTTTATTTGGACAATCACGTATCACATGACCAAATCCTCGGCAACGGTGACACTGAATATCCCGAGCTCGTCCAGACGACGAGGAGGACGGCACGAACGAGGCAGATTTGGCCGTGGATGGAGCACTCGACTTGGACGTGGTCGAGGAGTGGTCGCGTGACGTGGAAGGAGGTGTCGACCGTGGAGCTGAAGGCGTCTTGGACCCTACAAAAATGTTAGGTCTTGACGAAGATTGTCGATCCTGCACTTCACGTTCAGCTTTACAAGCATATTCAAATAAGGTGGTCATATCATCATAATGCTTATAATCAAGAATATTCTGAATTTCACGATTTAACCCACCCCTAAAGCGAGCCATAGCAGCATCATCCAGTTCAACTAAACCACAGCGAATCATACCCTTTTGCAAAGCTTGATAATAATCCTCTACGGAAAGTGAACCTTGCTGAAAACGCTGCATTTGATTAAGCAAATCTCTAGCATAATATGACGGCACAAAACGATGACGCATAGCAGCTTTTAATGCCGTCCAAGTGGCTGGAATATTATCAGGATATCTTTGTCTATACTCACGCCACCAAAGTAAAGCAAATTCAGTAAATTCACTAATAGCAGCCTTAACTTGTAAATTAGCAGGAATATCATGGCATGCAAATTTTTGTTCAACCTCTAATTCCCAATCAAGATAAGCACCCGGATCATATTTGCCATTAAAAGTGGGAATACGAAATTTTATTTTGGCAAAAGAATCATTAATAGGAACACGTACCCTACGAGCACGACCACGGCGATTGTCGTCGTCCTGCTCGGTGTCGGCGCCGTAGTCACGTGCATGTTGCAACTCCGTGAGCTGCGTCGTCATGGTCCCAAGCTGCGTCGACATGGCCTCAAGACGAGTCATGATCGTCGCGAGCGTGGTGCGGGCAGCCGTATCAGCGAGGTCCAGTTGATCAAAACGCTCATTCGACGAAGTGACCGTAGAGTCAAGTCTCTCGTGCATCGTCTTCATGTCGTTTTGTAGACCGTCAACCTGTGCCTGGACATCCTGGAGGGTGAGCTCCTCCGACTTCGAGCTGTTTTCTGCCATAGAAACACAAGCAATACAAAAAGCGGGATCCTACAACGAGAGGTGAGTGGTGGGTGAAAAGCTCAATCAAAAAGCTGTTATCAAATTCTTACCCGTCCTTACCAAGCACGCAAGCGTGAACTGCAACCACAGGTAAAACCGGTGGAAGATTGGAGGAGCGATTGCGTGGTGAAACAAAAACCTGCTCGTAGTAGAAAATTTGTGGGGCTAGGAGGCTGCACTCAATCCAAGGGTTAGCACAATTCAAACAATAACTGCAAAGCTGAATAATGGTGCTAAACGCGAAAAGATTGCTGCCGGTACAAGTGCAAGAGGAAGGAAAAAAAAGATCAAAACAAAGTGCAGCAAGAACGCGTCGCCTGTGTTGCTCGGCCGCTTTTTTTTTTTTCTCTTCTTTTTTTTTTCTTTCTTTTTTTTTCTTTTTTTTTCTTTTTTTTTCTCCTTTTTTTTTAATACTTTTTGCTGAAAATATAAACAATGAGACCTCAAATAAGCAATTAAGCACAAGCACTTTTTTTTTTGAGGCAGGGGTAGAACGGTAATAAAAAGAAGGGACTCTCTCTCTCTAGAGTAGGAACAAACGAAACCGAGCAGAAACAAACACAGGGCGAGGCGAGCGGGTCACGACGTAACCGAGTAGGACTCGATCAGCGAGGCGAGCGGGACACACGAAACCGAACAGAACTAAACACAGGGCGAGGCGAGCGGGTCACGATGTAACCGAGTAGGACTCGATCGTCGAGGCAGTGATTGACCCGGACTCACGGTGCAGCGGATAAATTTGGCAAGCGAGACGGGATAAACAGATGCGGCGGAAAGCAAACTGTGGTGGTGAAAACACGCGGCACGGCGGAAGGATACGACGATGATAGGAAGAAAACGATGAAACACAGTGTACCAGCAACGATCAAAAGCGAAAGCACAAAAACTCAACAACGCAAATTATTGAACGAAAGTGCGAGGCTCAAAACCGTACTGGGGTAAACTTTTTTTTTTTGTAATTTTTGGTTTATGTGGACTTGGATAAAACTCACCGAGAAACACTGGAATCTGATACCACTTGATAGGTGTAGAGTGCCCGATCTTTCGGCGAGTGGAGATAACTTCGATTTGGTGGATGTTGACCCTCACGATCCGACTACGACGAGCAAGCCGAAGCGCCAATGCAATCGCTGAACCAACTTCCGGAGGATATTAACCTTGCGGTAAACAAGATCAACCTGATCACGAGGATCAATTCTTACGCGCAATCGAAGAACGAGCAAGAATTAGAGGCGAGCAATCTGATGTATTGCACGAAGGTGGAGTTCTGAATTCACGTCGAGAGACGGATGTATAGCTAAGCTAAACTTAAAACAAAACTCAAAGATTACAAGGGGCGCAGCCCTTGACTATATAGGGGGAGGACGAGGCATCTAGGGCCGGCTGAAGTGGAGGGGCGCGCGGTGGAGAGGGAGTCGTGCGACTTGGGCCACGTGGGCCTTCGGGCCACATCATCCTGGGCCGTCGTTCCTTAGCATCAAAACCGTCTTCAATTCCTGGGCTCGAGCTCTAGTGATTGGGCCCTTGTACGTCGTCGTCTCGTTAGAAGATGGATCCGTAACTCGAGGAGGCGCGACGACGAGAGGTGGAGGCGTGACATCTTGGTTTGTCGTGCCATCTTCCGTCGTCATTATTCGTATGTCGTTGATGTCCTCATCAAACTAGTGATCAAACAAGCTTTGATACCAATCGAAGGACCGAGAAGGCAACCAAAGGGGGGGGGGTGAATGGGAGCCAATTAAAATTCTTCACAAGAACTTGGTCTATGTCCTAATTATAACCCAAGCCAACCTCTAAATCGATCACCAAGGCGACACACACCAACTTGTGATGTGCTAACCCTAGGAGTGATCAACAACAGCAGCAGAACACAGTGGAAACAAAGAAGAACTGCAAAGACTCAAAACTGTCAAAGAAACGCACCAAAATAGATCAAGTCTGGACAACCATCGGCAGTGCCGATCACAGCCATCGGCAGTGCCGGTCGTGGCTATTAGCAGTGTCGGCGCAGGGTTCAGACTCAAGCCACCGACAGTGTCGGTCCTGGTCATCGGCAGTGCCAATCAGAGTTCAGACCCACCGGCAGTGCCGGTCCTGGTCATCGGCAGTGCCGATCGACCCCCGACAGGGTAGAAAACTATCGCGTTTTTCCCACAAATCTCTCCAAAACTCAACCAAATGATCTCCAAAATGTGCGATATTTGGACCAGGAAATCCTCAAGTCATTGTGACCTTCCTCCCAAAAGATCTACTCAATTGGCTCAAGAAATCATCACGAATTTCAGATCTTGTGCCAAGAACACCAAAAAGGGGAAACTTGAGAAATCCTTCAAATCGAAGGTGCTAGAGCTCTTGATTCGGTCAAGGACCTATGTAGGATTGTTCTAGATCATCATAGCACTAAGATCCCCAAGAAATCCGCCCCAAAAACTCACTCAAAAATGAGATAAAAAATTCCCACGAAAATAGCTCCAAAAATAGAGAAAAAGAGAAATTTGGGATTTAGGAAGAGAGGAAGATCTTGAGCACGAAAATAATTCTCATATCATAGAAACATGCTTACAAGATCCATGGATACAAGGCTTGGAAGCCACCCTCTTCCTCCCACTATTTGGAAGAGAAAGATATGTCTCTCACACACCCTCTCCTCTCCTCTATTATATGAAGACCTCTCCTAGCGCTTTGAATGAAGACTTAAGGCAAGGCTAAGGGAAAGAGCGGCACCTCTTCCACCAGCCCTACCTCTCCTTATATAGGCCTAGGGTCAAAGACAACTCTACCCCTTGACCTATAACTCATTGCCACCCACCACCAGGGGCTAAACCATCCAACTCTTTTTCCTTCGCCTGAACGCCATCGAGCCCTTCACGACTTAGCTTCACCTCGACGCAAGCTCCATGATGGTGTCACGTGCACCTCCAATCACCGCCACCGGTTTTGAGGCCTAAACCGGAAAACCGCCTTGCATGCTTCTCAAAGTGCGACTTCTTGATCTTGACGTGTGTCACCTCGTCCCGTGATCCTCCTCGTCGGCAAGTCTCTCCCGCCTCTGGTCCATTGGAAGCCTCTACTTGCACCGACTCCCGATCATCTTGACTTGGTCAACACGACTGTTTCGATCACCACCATGATTTTGAGACTCAACCCCGAAACCGTCCGTGCTTCTTGCCTCTCCACGTGTATGGTATGGATCACCCTTGACTTCACCCGGCCTCCCGATCGTCCGGCCCCAAGTCTCCTACTTGTGCCCGATCCTCTTGAAGTTGACCGCCAAGTTGACTCCACTGACCTACACATCATGAGACAAGCAAACACATTTCCCATCTCCTGCAAACTCTCCAACTCTATTACCAACTCTGGTTAGTCAAAACCATAACATGCACAAACTCATGCAATCCCCAAATTTCCGCATTTCAACTCAAACACAAATTCCGCCAAAGTCAATTACTCATCACATATTGCAAACCATGGCACATCTCAACCTGGTTTGTCACATGGTTCATCGTGTTGCCATCTGGGTCAACGCCGATCGTACCCCGCAGGGTCGACCGAGTCATTGCTACAAGGCATGGTCAGTCGAGATATGTCTCCATCATTCCATTCCCTTCTTGAGGATATAGGGGCTTTATGGGAGGATTTGGGCGTAAAAAACAGAGAGTTTTGGGTGGATGGCCTCGCTCCCTTAAATTCAGAAGAGATAAAAGCGGGCGCGGGGTTTTGACTGGTTCTGTACCATCTTCCCACTGCCCGAGACGAGGGTGGCGTGTTTACCTATCGCGCGTGTCGTGGTGGTCCCGGGTAACTATCGTGTCGTCCTGCCTCCCATGGCATATCGATCGTGGGCATGATTTCTCCGCCCAAATAATGAGGGTCATGGGGCCACGAAGTCAAGGGGTCATTGAGTGGAGGGGAAGCCGAAGAGTCATGGGGGAGATGTAGAGTAATGGGACGACGTGGGGCAACCACGTCTGTGCATTTCGCAGGACGTGGAGTTAAGTGGTTTACCTCTGGCGGATTGCAGGCAGTCCCCCACAGTCGGTATGGGTCATATTCCCTCGGATGGTTCGCCTATTTAACTCCGGGTACTAAGGTTTGCTTCTTCCTTTCGCTTCTCTCGCCTCCATGCCCTCCTGCTCGCGGTGTAGCTTTGGCAGTTGCCGCCGTTTTTCTCCACCACGGCTGCTCTTCCACCGTCATGTGTGTGTTCACTTGTTCCACAGTGATGAGGAGGGATTTGGACGGATTCGTCCATGCTGGGCTTCTGGTCCCCCTCACCGGAGCGAGGGAGTGGCTAATGCCGGGAGACGAAGTTTAGCCGGCTCCTCCTTAGGGCTACGTGGTGTCATTCATGGCTTTCCACGAGCGTGGGCTTGGGCGCCCGACGCACGACTTCTTCCGCGCGCTGCTCTTCCTTTATCGCGTGGAGCTGCAGCATCTGAATCCAAGTGGGATCCAGCACATCTCGGCCTTTGTGACCTTGTGTGAGGGATTCCTCGGGATCACGGCCAACTTTGATTTATGGTGCCACTTCTTCCTCGCCACCCGCATTCGGCGCAATGTCAGGGGCGAGGGCTTCCCCTGCACCATCGGATGCGTTGGCATCCTGATGCCCACTCCGACCAACCAGTCGGAGTGGCACAAAAGGTGGTTCTACCTGCGCAACGACGAGCTCCACCCCCTCCCTGATTACATCGGCCGAGACATCCCTGAGGCCAGGGAAAGCTGGCACTAGGGGAAGGGGAAGTCCGGGAAGAGGTGGATCAAGGATGCCCTCAACGTGATCGCCCACCTCAAGCAGCGTGGCCTCGACGGTGTCAGGGTCATCGGGTGGCACCATAAGCGGCGGTTCGCGCCGCTGTCCACTCACGGGCTCCCTATGTTCCTCGTCGAGGACAGCGGCCACGTCGTGCTGGACAACATGATGGAGGAGGACCTGCTGCCTGATGACGAGGTCACGAAGTGGGTGAGGGCAGCATTGGGGACCAGCGCCGAGGCCTGGCCCGTCCCAAATGGGCAAGTGATGCGCCCGGACCCTCAGGCGGTCGACGTGATGAGAAATCTTGTCTCCCAGTTGCTTTTTCTTGCTTCTTGCTTTTTTCAATTGTGATGGCGGTTGGTCTTACCACTGCATCCTATCTCTAGTCCCAATGGACGTGCTTCATCCAGACCCCTGCCTTTTGGCTACCGGAGGGAGAGGCGCAGCGGGCCGCGAACCGCTTCAGGGAGGTGGAGCGGTGGGATGCTAAGCGGGAGAGATCATGACGCTGATAGGCGCTGCGAGAGCAGAAGGAGCAAAGGGGGGAGAACCCGGACACCTTGTCAACCGTGTCGATAGAGGAGGAGCATGAAGACGAGGACGGTGATGCATCTGATGGTGGGGAGGCCGTTAGCAGGTATGAGGCCACTGTGATGCATCCGATGCATCGCAGGCCTTGGCGGAGGGCCCCCGTTCCCCGACGCCCATGGAGATCGCGGTTGAGGCACGAGTCCAGTAGGCGGAGTCGCCGGTCGGTGGGACCGGCCATGGCGGTCGTGACAGCGGGGCGCTGTGGAGCCCCCAAGTGACGAGGCTGAGTGAGGCGGACGAGCAGGCGGTCAAGCCGCCGAACTCCGTGGTAGACGTCGTGCTGTCGCGGGATGGGGTCCCTCCGTCCGGCATGGAGATCGGGATGGTGCCTTTCGTGGCAGCCGCGTGACATGGCGGGGAGTTGCGACACGCCAAGCAAGAAGCAATAGGCTGTCGGCCCAAGACCCCGTCGTCCGCGGCTGACTCTGGCGAAGACACTCAAGAGGGACACCGCAGCCGAAGAAAGGGCGCGCAATGCTGCTGCGGCCGTTGTGGCCATAGCGAGCTCTGGTGCACGCGCGTCGGCAGCGGAAGCCGGAGACGTCGGCAGTGGCACTCTAGAGGATGGTGCACCCGGGGTCACCGAGCCCGGTGCGGATGATGAAGCCACCGACGTTGCAGCACCCAGAGCTGCTGGCGCTGTGTCCAATGTGGCTTTGGGCGGGCAAGAGGTCGCGCCTCTGACAGAGGCCGAGCACGTGCTCGTCGAGGAGGAGCTCGGGTGGATGAAGAGTTTGTGCGATCCTGTCGAGCTTCAGGTCCTTGCCATGTGCTTGGCGCTAAAGTTTGAGTGCGAGGCCTCGTTCATCACAGGCCTATGAGCCTTGGCCACCGCTCGTCAGGAGTTGGAGGAGGAGCACCGCCGCGACAAAGAGTTAGGTGCGAGGGTGCAGGAGTTGGAGGCTTCTTTGGATCAGGTTGGGCCTCTGCTGCGCTGTAGCAGGAGGGGTCACGTCACGAGGAGGCGGACCAGGCGGTCGTGGCATCCGTTGAGGCAGCGGTGGTGTTGGTGGTTTCTAGACGCCCATTTTATCTACCAAACAGGGATGTTTTGCGTCTTAATTTGGTGGTTTGGACTAACAATTAACCCCATATTTGCATATTTTGTAGTTGTTCTGTTTTGGATGTAATCATAGGAAACAGGTGTAAAACAGGGCAATTATGGATAAAGAACTAAAGAGTAATGAAGATGGGCCAGACGTGGAGCCGCGCCGATCGGCACGGGCTTGTGCCGATCGGCGCAGCAGGGGAAGATGAAGAAAACACGATCCGGTCCAGGAAAGACGAAGGCCCAGCCCAGTATGAGTTAGAGTCGGTGGAAGTTGACCTAATCCCGTCGAGTATAAAAGGAAGATAATTATCAAGAGCCAAAAGAGACGAAGGAGGGACGGCGATCGCGAGAATCGATTATCAGAACAAGGGTTCCAGGATATTGGCGGCGGAGGTTGGTCAACACCAACGAGATCCACCAGAAGGGAGGTCACGCCGATTGGCGCGACGCTTGCGCCGATCAGCTCGTGCACGTTCCAGCGCTATTTCTCACCACTCTGCTATGTCTGGTGGAAGGATGAGTGAGTAGTCTCATATTCTCTTCTCTGGTGCGAGGATCTGGTCATATAACTCTCATACTTGTTGATACTCTCTCGATGAATTTAATCTATGTGATGAACTTTATTGCATATCTATCTATCCCTTTCATTAGTGTATCAGCCAATACACTTTTGCCCATTACATAGTGCAAGAAACCAGTGGGGAGCTAATAGCCTCTGTAGTGACAGCCGGGGTGAACGAAACCACCATGTCTTGTAGAATATTAGAGTCATCACTCGAGTTGATAAGAATAAGGTTGCATGCTAGTAAACCAATCCTAAGGAGAGAATCCTTCATCATCCTGTTACCTCTTCAATAACATCCACCTTCCACTTTCTCACCATCATCATTCACACCAACCAACCCATTGCAATTTGTTAGTAACCCTTTAATAGTATTAGTTATGCTCATTCCCTGTGGATTCGATAACCTTGGAATACTCTGAGGGAAAAAGAGCTATAAATGTACACCGTCCTCTTGCGGTATATAAGTGGGTGCGTAATTACGACCAACAAACTACTTTTTCTGGCGCCGTTGCCGGGGAACAAGCCAGTTCTTTTACTATTAATATTTTACTAACGTATAATCCTCTCTTTTCTAGTTGTTTTTGTTTTTGTGTTTTGTGTGAATTTTTAAGATGAGTATGATAGGACCTTCTCTGACGCTCAGGGAACTTTCTTTACCATCTCTAGACGTGCTGGTGCCTCAATCCTCAGATGAGAAGGTCACGGCCTCCTTGTATGTGTTGAACCCCATTATCATTAGCATGGCTGAAACAAACAAGTTCTTTGGAGTGAAAGAGGAGAACCCGTATACTCACTTACAAGATTTGGAGGCACTTTGCCAAACATTCCATCATGAAGGAGTGCCTCGGGATTTTTATAGGTGGCTGCTTTTCCCATTCTCTTTGGGAGGAAAAGCCAAAGAGTGGCACAAGGCAGCATCTCGAGAAGCAAAAGGTAAGTGGAGTGAGTTAGTTGGAAATTTTTGTCTCTACTATTTTTCTTTGCCAAAGGTGCAGAAGTTGAGAAGGGAAGTGGTGAACTTCTTACAAGAAGATGAAGAATCTCTCGCGGAAGCCTGGACGCGTTTTCAAACATTGTTGAAACAAGGACCTGACCTCGGCATTGATGAGAATATGTGCGCTCAAACCTTCTACATGGCAATAAACAAGGCATCGAGGATGCATTTGGACGGATCGACCGGAGGAAGTTTTCTGAGATTAATAGCCAAGGCAGGGATCGAATTGTTAGGCAAAATTGCCGAGAATGAAGCTTTGCACAAGCATTGGGAAGAATATCTAGAACCAAATCGGCAATGCCCAGAAATTATGCAGAAGGAAGAGTCGCCAGCTAAACAGATCTTGATGTCCGAGAGTAGATCAATGATTACTTTGGAGTTCGAAGAATAAAGCCCATCGGACCCGCCTCTGTGGATCTGATGTGTGCGCCGATCGGCGCAGTCTCTGAGCCGATCGGCGCAGTCGCGACAACAAGAGAACCGATCACCCTGACGACAACAAGATAGAAGCTGCGATTCTGGACAACCACCTGAAGGAATTTGAAGGGAACTTTGCTAAACCAAAGGGGGATAGAACATTGGTGAATGCTAAACCACTTGACGAATTTGAGCCGATGGACTGGATTCGCATTGATTTTTCGTACGAGTTGCTCAATATGAGAAGATCCTTCAGTCCGCAAGACGCCTCCGAAGCCGGAATTGAGTATCATTTCCCAAGTAATCGCCTCAACTCGGAAGTTTTCGATCAAGAGATTATTGGGAGAGTTTTAGGGAAGCTTTACAAGGATGATATAGAGCTTGATGGAACAGAGGTGAAAAAAGCGAAGAGATTGCTAGACAGTTTCTTTGAGCCATCCCCCTACGAAGGATTATGTGGTGTGTATGCTGTAGGTCTCACTGAAGAGGAAAAAGAAGAACCGTACATGCCATGTGAGATATCGGGGAAGAAATTTCTGAAAGCCTTGTGTGACTTTGGTTCCCGTGTAAGCTTGATGACTTACGATGCATTCATGAGCATGCCTTATGGAACTCAATAGCGGCTGATGGGGACTGAACTTGAGCTGATCATGGCGGATGGTAGGAAGACCAAGCCACTGGGAGTGATCAAGAATGTCGAAAGTGAGATCAGCTCGAAAACAATGGCGGTAGATTTCTTTGTTCTAGACAATAAAGAAACTAGGGTTGAAGATATCATTTTGGTAAGGCCATTCTTAAGATTAGTACAAGCTGTTCTGGATGCTGGGAAAGGTCAAATTACGCTACACCTGGGAGAGGAAGAAGTGCGATTTCAATTTAATGATCCGTCTCATCGAGACTCTTCCTACTATCAGGAATTCTACTCGGAGGAAGACAAGAGGATAGGGATGGATATGGGAGACCCACTGGACCACATCATGCGCGGAACTGACGAGTATACTGCCAGTGCCGATCGGCGCGCCGATAGGGATGGTGCTGATTTTGATAGCTGTTTGGAGAATTCGGAGAAGGTTTTGAAAAGGTGTGTTGAATGCGACTTAGTTCTTAATTGGGAGAAGTGTCACTTCATGGTAACAGAAGGGATAGTACTTGGTCATGTCATATCTAAAAGAGGGATAGAGGTTGATAAGGCAAAGGTATCTACAGTTGAGAAATTACCTCCCCCTACTGATCTTATAACTTTGAGAAGTTTTCTTGGACATGCCAACTTCTATGGCAGATTTGTTAAGGATTATTCGAAGAGTGCTAAATCCCTGATAGAATTGTTAAAGCAAGATACAGAATTTGTCATGGATGAGAAAAGACTCTTGGCCTTCAGAAGATTAAAGGAAGCTCTATGCTCTGCACCCATTATGCAGCCACCTGATTGGAGTTTACCTTTTGAAATTATGTGTGATGCAAGTGACTATGCAGTTGGAGCTGTTCTTGGACAATGGAAGAAAGGTAAAGTGCATGCTATTTATTATGCTAGCAAAACTTTGAATGAGGCGCAGATCAATTATACAACAATTGAGAAAGAGATGTTAGCTGTTATATTTGCTTTTGAGAAGTTTAGATCCAATATTCTAAATTCTAAGGTGATTGTATATACCGATCATGCTGCTATAAGATACTTGGTTTCAAAGAAGGAGTCTAAGCCTCGGTTAATGCGATGGGTATTGATGCTGCAAGAATTTGATTTGGAGATGAGAGATAAGAAAGGAGTAGAAAATTCTGTAGCAGATCATTTATCTCGTCTTGAATCATCATCAACTGAGCCAATAAGAGATGAAATGCGACAAGAGCAGTTGTTTGCCGCATTTGATCGTAGAGAGAACTAGATGATGGATATTATCAAAGGTTTCAAGGGACAAACTGACCTGATGAACAAGAACACAAGGAAAAGAGTTAAGAGTGAAATGAGAAAATTTATATGGGCCGACCCATACTTGTATAGGTATTGCGAGGATGGAGCAGTACGGAGATGTGTACCAGAGAAGAACGAGCGAGCATTTTAGCAAAATGTCATTCTTCGGATTATGGGGGACACTATGGCTACTTCAGAGCACAGGCAAAGGTATGGGCGATTGGATTCTATTGGCCTACTATGCATGAAGATGCAAAAAGGTATGTTGCAACATGTGCTCAATGCCAATGAATAGGGAATGTTAACAGTAGGAATGCAATGCCTCTTAAGTACAATCTTCAAGTCGATACTTTTGATGTTTGGGGTATGGATTTTATGGGACCCTTTGTGAATTCTCATGGTTTTGAGTACATATTGGTCGCCGTTGATTATGTCTCTAAGTGGGTCGAAGCAATGGCATGCAAGGCTAATACTACAAGAGAATCAAGGAGTATACTTCAGGAGCAGATATTTCCTAGGTACAGAGTACCGAGGATAATAATTACAGATGGAGGATCCCATTTTACAGGAGGAGAATTTGCTAGGTTATTAACCAAATCTGGAGTTGAACATAGAATTGGAACAGCCTACCATCCCCAGACGAATGGACAAGCGGAAACTTCAAATAGGCAATTAAAGGAAATTCTGTAGAAGATTGTTACAAAGGAAGGAAAAGATTGGGCCACGAAGCTTAATGGAGCATTATGGGCATATAGGACGGCATTCAAGACACCGATTGGTATGACACCATATCAATTCGTCTATGGGAAATCGTGTCACCTACTGGTGGAATTGGAAGATAAGGCTTATTAGGCTATAAAGGAAATGAATTTGGATCTTGATGTCGCCGGCATGAAAAGAAAGATATAAATATGTGAATTGGAAGAGATGCGATTGCGTGCATATGAAAATGCAGCCATATACAAAGAGAAAACAAAGAAGTGGTATGATAAGAAGCTTTTGAAGAAGGAATTCAAGGAAGGAGATCGGGTGCTCCTATTTAATTCGCGATTCAGATTATTTGGTAAAGGCAAACTGCGAAGCAAATGGGAGGGATCTTATCTTGTGAATACGGTGTTACCTTTGGGAGCGGTAATCATAATGGCTAGCAAGAGAAATAAGTACACGGTGAACGGACAACGTCTAAAGGTATACCTAGAACCCGACACATTTGAATTAAGATCTTTTGATATGTATTTCACTGCTTAGTACCCCGTGTGGTCGAGCTTAACAACGTAAAACAAAGGCTTATATGTATTTCGATTTCCGTAGCTTTTCCTTTTTCTGATGTGGTAATTTAGTGTACCGTGCCGATCGGCGCAGCCCTGCACCGATCGGCACGACAGAGTCCTTTTGGTTTTTGAGTCGGTTTTGGACCTTGCCTTTTTAAGACTCGTTAAATTCCATGAATAAGAGAAAGAGTCCTACTCCAATTGGAAATCAAGGGATATAAAAATGAGGGGACAGCAATCCCACGGATCAACTCGTATTACATCATCACCGGAACAAACCCTAAGAGCAGAAGCGATGGAAGGCGATGCATCGGGCAGAAACCAAGGCGGCGCCGATCGGCGCGACCCTGGAGCCGATCGGCTCGGCGGCGGATTTCCTCAGCCCTCTACAAATTGGTCCTGGGAAGAAGTCGACGAAGTGTTGATACCAACACGAGATGATCCTCTCGTCTGGTCAGATCTGCGGAAGCAATTCATGAAGAAAAGCGAAGCTGACGCGTGGAACGCCGACAAGGTGAAGATGGACAATGAACTTCGACAGATGATGAAGAGAGTATTGGTGCGCAAAGGAAAATCTATCACGCCTATTACAAGTGAAGCAATTTCTCAAAGGTATACCATGGAAAGTCTTCTTGATCTTGCTAAGCCCTTGTCGTATGAGGATTTCCTATCTTTCGAAAGATCATTGACTAAGCAAGAGAAGGAAGAGCTAGATGAAGAGAGCACCCTCACAATCCATAGGTGCCGACTTTATAGTGGACATGACATTGCCGCCAAGTATAAACTTAAGCTGCAAGAGGAAGCCGAAGAAGCTATATACTAGCAGGATGCAGAGAAGGATCTTCAAGCTAGAAGGGATGAATCCTTTCCCAGGGTTCTTACCGATTGGAAAAGTTTTCAGGAAAATAAGATTCATAGGAACGGTTGTATTGAGGGTTGGAAGTGTTTCTTTTGTGCTAAAGATCTTCAACGCAAGGTTGAACTCCAATTGGCAGAAGATCCAGCTTTCATACTTAGAGATTTAATATATGATGATGGCTATCGAGCAGTTCCTGGAGGGAGGACACCTAAGGAGATTAATCATGAGATTTTACAAAGGCAGCAGAATATGGTGATCTGTGAGCATAATCTAGAGCAATTAGCTGAGAATATGAAGGAAGCTGCTAGCTGCGCTGATCAGCGTGACACTGTAGCCGATTGGCACGACACTAGAGCCAATCGGCACGACCTGAAGATGGCTGAATTTATTGATCTGATGGCTCTGCCAAGTGAAGACGAAGAACCTGCTGCAAAGAAGTGTAAGACTACACCAAAGGTTCGTAGACCTGCTAGACTATTGGGTAAGCCAATTCAAAAGTATTCCGAACGGGATAGCGACTTTGATACGTCATACTATTTGGAAACTTTGGAAAGCAGTGATCCTAGTGTGCCTGGAGATTTTAGTGATGATTTTGATATGCGAAGAAGCTTTGGTAGTCCTGAGTTCAAAAATCAGGAAACATTTGCAGAATGCAGTAATGACAGGGCAGCAGGAATTTCAATAAGAATTAATGGTAATGCAGAGGTAAGTGGAGGAAGTCGCAATGGTGGAAGAACACCACTGTGCCGATCGGCTCAACCTTTGCGCCGATCGGCTTGGAGGAATTTGAATATTGCCTCCCCTTATAGCGTTGAAAATCATAACCTGCAACCGCCTGCTTGCTGTCCTATCTGCCGAAGAAACATTGAGCGTCTATACCTAGACAGAGATCGTGCTTACAGGCATCAAAGAGATGTGGACTGCAGAATCCAGAATACAATCAAAATGAACGAAGCGGACTACACTTTTCTCATAAGGAGTATAAGACGAATTTTCCGAGTCTTGAACAGGCATGGTCTGCATGATTAGTGTGTTGAGTTTCTTCTCTTACAATGAGGACTGATAGGTGTAGAGTGCCCGATCTTTCGGCGAGTGGAGATAACTTCGATTTGGTGGATGTTGACCCTCACGATCCGACTACGACGAGCAAGCCGAAGCGCCAATGCAATCGCTGAACCAACTTCCGGAGGATATTAACCTTGCGGTAAACAAGATCAACCTGATCACGAGGATCAATTCTTACGCGCAATCGAAGAACGAGCAAGAATTAGAGGCGAGCAATCTGATGTATTGCACGAAGGTGGAGTTCTGAATTCACGTCGAGAGACGGATGTATAGCTAAGCTAAACTTAAAACAAAACTCAAAGATTACAAGGGGCGCAGCCCTTGACTATATAGGGGGAGGACGAGGCATCTAGGGCCGGCTGAAGTGGAGGGGCGCGCGGTGGAGAGGGAGTCGTGCGACTTGGGCCACGTGGGCCTTCGGGCCACATCATCCTGGGCCGTCGTTCCTTAGCATCAAAACCGTCTTCAATTCCTGGGCTCGAGCTCTAATGATTGGGCCCTTGTACGTCGTCGTCTCGTTAGAAGATGGATCCGTAACTCGAGGAGGCGCGACGACGAGAGGTGGAGGCGTGACATCTTGGTTTGTCGTGCCATCTTCCATCGTCATTATTCGTATGTCGTTGATGTCCTCATCATCCTCCCCTTCTTGAAGTGAAGTCGTCCTCGACGGCAACTCATCATCCTCACCCAAGTATGGTTTCAAATCTGCAACATTAAAACTAGTGGAAACACCAAACTCCATGGGCAAGTCAAGAACATAAGCATTATCGTTAATCTTGGTTAGTACTTTAAAAGGACCAGCAGCACGAGGCATCAGTTTAGAACGACGCAAAGTAGGAAATCTATCTTTACGCAAGTGCAACCAAACCAAATCACCAGGTTCAAAAGAAATATGTTTTCTACCTTTACTACCAGCAACTTGATACTTTTTATTAACAATGGCAATGTTGTGTTGTGTTTCTTCATGCAATTGTTTCATGTGATCAATATGAGCAAGAGCATCAAGATGTGGTTCATCCTCAGCATCAATAGAAAACAAATCAATAGGCGCCTTAGGAACATAGCCATAAACAACCTCAAAAGGACACATCTTAGTGGCAGAATGTGTAGCACGATTATAAGCAAATTCAACATGAGGTAAACAATCTTCCCAGCGTCTCAAATTTTTATCTAAAACAGCTCTAAGCATAGCAGACAAAGTTCTATTTACTACCTCAGTTTGCCCATCAGTTTGAGGATGACAAGTAGTACTAAACAGCAGCTTAGTTCCTAATTTATTCCAAAGAGAACGCCAAAAATGACTAAGAAACTTAGCATCACGATCAGAGACAATTGTTTTAGGAATTCCATGCAATCTAACAATCTCTCTAAAGAACAATTCAGCAACATTTGAGGCATCATCAGTTTTATGACAAGGTATAAAGTGAGCCATTTTAGAGAAACGATCAACAACCACAAAAATACTGTCCCTCCCCTTCTTAGTGCGAGGCAATCCCAAAACAAAATCCATCGAAATATCATGCCAAGGAGAAGAGGGAACAGGCAAGGGCATATACAAACCATGATTACCCAAACGAGATTTAGCTTTTTGACATGTGGTACAGCGTGCAACAAGGCGCTCAACATCACGGCGCATCCGTGGCCAAAAGAAATGGTCGGCCAACACCTCATGTGTCTTGAAAACTCCGAAGTGACCCATAAGACCACCTCCATGCGCCTCCTGTAACAACAAAAGACGAACCGAGCTAGCTGGAATACACAGCTTGTTAGCACGAAACAGGAACCCATCCTGCATATGAAATTTGCCCCAAGGTTTGCCATCCTTACAATGCATCATAATATCATGAAAATCAGCATCATTCACATATTGATCTTTCAAAGCGTGCAAACCAAAGATTTTAAAGTCTAATTGGGACAGCATCATATAACGACGAGACAAAGCATCGGCAATCACATTTTCCTTCCCGTTTTTATGTTTAATGATGTATGGAAAAGATTCAATAAATTCAACCCATTTAGCATGACGACGATTCAGATTAGTTTGGGTTCTAATATGTTTCAAAGCCTCATGATCAGAATGAATAATAAATTCGCGAGGCCATAAATAATGCTGCCATGTTTGCAAAGTTCTTACTAAAGCATAAAGTTCTTTATCATAAGTGGAATATTTAAGAGCAGCACCACTTAACTTCTCACTAAAATAAGCAATGGGTTTATGATCTTGCAACAAAACAGCACCCAAACCAATTCCACTAGCATCACATTCCAATTCAAACACTTTATCAAAATTAGGCAATTGTAAGAGAGGAGCATGAGTTAACCGTTCCTTTAAAGTGTTGAATGCGTCGTCTTGTGGTGCGCCCCACTCAAATGGCGCACCCTTCTTGGTCAGCTCATGTAATGGTGCAGCAATAGAACTGAAATCCCGCACAAAACGACGATAGAAGCCTGCAAGACCAAGAAAACTACGAACCTGTGTGACCGTCGTCGGTTGGGGCCAACTCTGAATGGCGTCCACCTTGCTGCTATCGACCTCAATGCCCTGTGGAGTAACAACATATCCAAGAAACGAAACACGTTGCGTGCAAAAAGTGCATTTTTCCATGTTCCCAAACAAGTGAGCAGCACGCAAAGCATCAAAAACAGCACGCAAATGCTCTAAATGCTCATTCATGGATTTGCTGTATATAAGGATATCATCAAAATAGACAACAACAAATATTCCAATGAAAGACCGAAGAACTTCATTCATTAAGCGCATAAAAGTGCTAGGAGCATTAGACAATCCAAACGGCATAACCAACCATTCATACAAGCCAAATTTAGTTTTAAAAGCCGTTTTCCATTCATCTCCTAATTTCATTCTTATTTGATGGTAACCACTACGTAAATCAACCTTAGAGAAAATTGTGGCACCACTAAGTTCATCAAGCATATCATCAAGGCGTGGTATAGGATATCGATAACGAATTGTAATATTGTTAATTGCACGACAATCTACACACATACGCCAAGAACCATCTTTCTTAGGAACAAGCAAAACAGGAACCGAACAAGGGCTGAGAGACTCACGAATGTAACCTTTATCAAGCAATGCCTGCACTTGACGCTGAATTTCTTTCGTCTCCTCAGGATTTGTGCGGTACGGGGCGCGATTAGGAAGCTGTGCGCCTGGAATTAAATCAATCTGATGTTCTATGCCACGAATAGGAGGAAGACCCGGCGGCAATTCAGCGGGAAAAACATCTTTATAGTCCTGCAAAAGGTTAGCAACAACAGGAGGAATATGCAACATAGGCGCCTCATCTAGTGAAACAAGCATACGAGAGCAAACTAGCGCATAGCAAAGCAGATTAGCATCATGTAATTCATCAAAATCAGCACGTGTAGCAAGCAAGATAGGGTTATTCAATTTGATCTCATGTTGAACAGGTGCAACAGGAGGCGATGTAACCAATTTTGCAGCTTTTGTCGCTCGAGCAATATCATCTTTAAGAACTTGTTCAGGTGTCATAGGATGAATAACAATTTTCTGACCCTTAAACATGAAGGAATAATAATTGGAGCGACCATGATGAACACTATCAACATCATATTGCCAAGGACGGCCAAGCAACAAAGAGCATGCTTCCATTGGAACAACATCACAATCTACAAAATCAGAATAGGCGCCAAGAGAGAAAGGAACACGTACCGAGCGCGTTACCTTTATTTTGCCGCCATCATTGAGCCATTGAACGTGATAAGGATGTGGATGCTTCCTTGTTGGCAATGACAACTGCTCCACCAAGGTCGTACTAGCCAAATTGTTGCAACTGCCACCATCGATGATTATACGGACCGCTCGTTCTTGCACAACGCCTTTGATATGAAAAATGTTGTGGCGCTGATGCTTTTCATCCTGAACGACCTGTGTACTAAGAACACGCTGCACAACAAGAGTGGCATACCTGTCGGCGGCACTAGAGTCGACATGAAGCTCCGTATTATCTGCATGATTAGTGGCAAGCATAGTCTGATGAATATCCTCAGAATCACTAGCAGAAGAATACCCACCGTCGTCACGAATCAACATAGTTCGTTTATTTGGACAATCACGTATCACATGACCAAATCCTCGGCAACGGTGACACTGAATATCCCGAGCTCGTCCAGACGACGAGGAGGACGGCACGAACGAGGCAGATTTGGCCGTGGATGGAGCACTCGACTTGGACGTGGTCGAGGAGTGGTCGCGTGACGTGGAAGGAGGTGTCGACCGTGGAGCTGAAGGCGTCTTGGACCCTACAAAAATGTTAGGTCTTGACGAAGATTGTCGATCCTGCACTTCACGTTCAGCTTTACAAGCATATTCAAATAAGGTGGTCATATCATCATAATGCTTATAATCAAGAATATTCTGAATTTCACGATTTAACCCACCCCTAAAGCGAGCCATAGCAGCATCATCCAGTTCAACTAAACCACAGCGAATCATACCCTTTTGCAAAGCTTGATAATAATCCTCTACGGAAAGTGAACCTTGTTGAAAACGCTGCATTTGATTAAGCAAATCTCTAGCATAATATGACGGCACAAAACGATGACGCATAGCAGCTTTTAATGCCGTCCAAGTGGCTGGAATATTATCAGGATATCTTTGTCTATACTCACGCCACCAAAGTAAAGCAAATTCAGTAAATTCACTAATAGCAGCCTTAACTTGTAAATTAGCAGGAATATCATGGCATGCAAATTTTTGTTCAACCTCTAATTCCCAATCAAGATAAGCACCCGGATCATATTTGCCATTAAAAGTGGGAATACGAAATTTTATTTTGGCAAAAGAATCATTAATAGGAACACGTACCCTACGAGCACGACCACGGCGATTGTCGTCGTCCTGCTCGGTGTCGGCGCCGTAGTCACGTGCATGTTGCAACTCCGTGAGCTGCGTCGTCATGGTCCCAAGCTGCGTCGACATGGCCTCAAGACGAGTCATGATCGTCGCGAGCGTGGTGCGGGCAGCCGTATCAGCGAGGTCCAGTTGATCAAAACGCTCATTCGACGAAGTGACCGTAGAGTCAAGTCTCTCGTGCATCGTCTTCATGTCGTTTTGTAGACCGTCAACCTGTGCCTGGACATCCTGGAGGGTGAGCTCCTCCGACTTCGAGCTGTTTTCTGCCATAGAAACACAAGCAATACAAAAAGCAGGATCCTACAACGAGAGGTGAGTGGTGGGTGAAAAGCTCAATCAAAAAGCTGTTATCAAATTCTTACCCGTCCTTACCAAGCACGCAAGCGTGAACTGCAACCACAGGTAAAACCGGTGGAAGATTGGAGGAGCGATTGCGTGGTGAAACAAAAACCTGCTCGTAGTAGAAAATTTGTGGGGCTAGGAGGCTGCACTCAATCCAAGGGTTAGCACAATTCAAACAATAACTGCAAAGCTGAATAATGGTGCTAAACGCGAAAAGATTGCTGCCGGTACAAGTGCAAGAGGAAGGAAAAAAAAGATCAAAACAAAGTGCAGCAAGAACGCGTCGCCTGTGTTGCTCGGCCGCTTTTTTTTTTTTTCTCTTCTTTTTTTTTTCTTTCTTTTTTTTTCTTTTTTTTTTCTTTTTTTTTCTCCTTTTTTTTTAATACTTTTTGCTGAAAATATAAACAATGAGACCTCAAATAAGCAATTAAGCACAAGCACTTTTTTTTTTGAGGCAGGGGTAGAACGGTAATAAAAAGATACTCTCTCTCTCTAGAGTAGGAACAAACGAAACCGAGCAGAAACAAACACAGGGCGAGGCGAGCGGGTCACGATGTAACCGAGTAGGACTCGATCAGCGAGGCGAGCGGGACACACGAAACCGAACAGAACTAAACACAGGGCGAGGCGAGCGGGTCACGATGTAACCGAGTAGGACTCGATCGTCGAGGCAGTGATTGACCCGGACTCACGGTGCAGCGGATAAATTTGGCAAGCGAGACGGGATAAACAGATGCGGCGGAAAGCAAACTGTGGTGGTGAAAACACGCGGCACGGCGGAAGGATACGACGATGATAGGAAGAAAACGATGAAACACAGTGTACCAGCAACGATCAAAAGCGAAAGCACAAAAACTCAACAACGCAAATTATTGAACGAAAGTGCGAGGCTCAAAACCGTACTGGGGTAAACTTTTTTTTTTTGTAATTTTTGGTTTATGTGGACTTGGATAAAACTCACCGAGAAACACTGGAATCTGATACCACTTGATAGGTGTAGAGTGCCCGATCTTTCGGCGAGTGGAGATAACTTCGATTTGGTGGATGTTGACCCTCACGATCCGACTACGACGAGCAAGCCGAAGCGCCAATGCAATCGCTGAACCAACTTCCGGAGGATATTAACCTTGCGGTAAACAAGATCAACCTGATCACGAGGATCAATTCTTACGCGCAATCGAAGAACGAGCAAGAATTAGAGGCGAGCAATCTGATGTATTGCACGAAGGTGGAGTTCTGAATTCACGTCGAGAGACGGATGTATAGCTAAGCTAAACTTAAAACAAAACTCAAAGATTACAAGGGTCGCAGCCCTTGACTATATAGGGGGAGGACGAGGCATCTAGGGCCGGCTGAAGTGGAGGGGCGCGCGGTGGAGAGGGAGTCGTGCGACTTGGGCCACGTGGGCCTTCGGGCCACATCATCCTGGGCCGTCGTTCCTTAGCATCAAAACCGTCTTCAATTCCTGGGCTCGAGCTCTAGTGATTGGGCCCTTGTACGTCGTCGTCTCGTTAGAAGATGGATCCGTAACTCGAGGAGGCGCGACGACGAGAGGTGGAGGCGTGACATCTTGGTTTGTCGTGCCATCTTCCATCATCATTATTCGTATGTCGTTGATGTCCTCATCAAGGACATTGCAAATTTTGAGTGTGGGGGAAGGGCTTTGCTATTAGTCATAGTTTTTAAGTGTTTTTGAGTCTAGTTTCTCATTTGTTTTTCTTAATGAGTGTTTATTTAAGTTTGTTTGTTTTTCTTAATGAGTGCTTATTTAAGTTTGTGTGTGTGCTTAAGACAGTCACGAGTCATGTTGAGAGTTGCTTCAAGGTCTTTTACGTAGTTTGAATTATTGCATTGTCTTTAATAAAGTTAGTGTCGATTGTCAAATTGAAAGTGCCCCATGCTATTTATCTTGTCTTTCTGATGATCGATTGGTTGATTACTTGAATTTGTTGGTTACCACTTAACTTTTGAGCTTTGTATTTGTGAAAATCTCTTTTGACTCATCATAAGCTAAAGCAAAAGCAACGTCTAAATATGCCTACATAGCCGAGTGAATGAGAGCAAGCTACACATTTGAACTAAGTGGATTGTAAGTAACTTTTTCAACTTTTTGCTCATGATTTCAACCAAGTTAGGAAAGGATGATCTATTTTGTTTATCTCTGTATTTCTAGCCATTCTTATGATAGGTGTAGAGTGCCCGATCTTTCGGCGAGTGGAGATAACTTCGATTTGGTGGATGTTGACCCTCACGATCCGACTACGACGAGCAAGCCGAAGCGCCAATGTAATCGCTGAACCAACTTTCGGAGGATATTAACCTTGCGGTAAACAAGATCAACCTGATCACGAGGATCAATTCTTACGCGCAATCGAAGAACGAGCAAGAATTAGAGGCGAGCAATCTGATGTATTGCACGAAGGTGGAGTTCTGAATTCACGTCGAGAGACGGATGTATAGCTAAGATAAACTTAAAACAAAACTTGAAGATTACAAGGGGCGCAGCCCTTGACTATATAGAGGGAGGACGAGCAAGATTACAATCTGATGTATTGCACGAAGGTTATCTTTTTATTACCGTTCTACCCCTGCCTCAAAAAAAAAGTGCTTGTGCTTAATTGCTTATTTGAGGTCTCATTGTTTATATTTTCAGCAAAAAAGTATTAAAAAAAAAGAGAAAAAAAAGAAAAAAAAAGAGAAAAAAAAGAGAAAAAAAAGAAAAAAAAAGAGAAAAAAAAACAAGAGCGGCCGAGTAACACAGGCGACGCGTTCTTGCTGCACTTTGTTTTGATCGTTTTTCCTTCCTCTTGCACTTGTACCGGCAGCAATCTTTTCGCGTTTAGCACCATTATTCAGCTTTGCAGTTATTGTTTGAATTGTGCTAACCCTTGGATTGAGTGCAGCCTCCTAGCCCCACAAATTTTCTACTACGAGCAGTGATGAGGACATCAACGACATATGAATAATGACGACGGAAGATGGCGCGCCAAACCAAGCTGTCATGCCTCCACCTCTCATCGTCGCGCCTCCTCGAATTACGGATCCATCTTCTAACGAGACGACGACGTACAAGGGCCCAATCACTAGAGCTCGAGCCCAGGAATTGAAGACGGTTTTGATGCTAAGGAACGACGGCCCAGGAAGATGTCGCCCGAAGGCCCACGTGGCCCAAGTCGCATGACTCCCTCTCCATCGCGCGCCTCTCCACTTCAGCCGGCCCTAGATGCCTCGTCCTCCCCCTATATAGTCAAGGGCTGCGCCCCTTGTAATCTTCGAGTTTTGTTTTAAGTTTAGCTTAGCTATACATCCGTCTCTCGACGTGAATTCAGAACTCCACCTTCGTGCAATACATCAGATTGCTCGCCTCTAATTCTTGCTCGTTCTTCGATTGCGCGTAAGAATTGATCCTCGTGATCAGGTTGATCTTGTTTACCACAAGGTTAATATCCTCCGGAAGTTGGTTCAGCGATTGCATTGGCGCTTCGGCTTGCTCGTCGTAGTCGGATCGTGAGGGTCGACATCCACCAAATCGAAGTTATCTCCACTCGCCGAAAGATCGGGCACTCTACACCTATCAAGTGGTATCAGATTCCAGTGTTTCTCGGTGAGTTTTATCCAAGTCCACATAAACCAAAAATTACAAAAAAAAAAGTTTACCCCAGTACGGTTTTGAGCCTCGCACTTTCGTTCAATAATTTGCGTTGTTGAGTTTTTGTGCTTTCGCTTTTGATCGTTGCTGGTACACTGTGTTTCATCGTTTTCTTCCTATCATCGTCGTATCCTTCCGCCGTGCCGCGTGTTTTCACCATCACAGTTTGCTTTCCGCCGCATCTGTTTATCCCGTCTCGCTTGCCAAATTTATCCGCTGCACCGTGAGTCCGGGTCAATCACTGCCTCGACGATCGAGTCCTACTCGGTTACGTCGTGACCCGCTCGCCTCACTGATCGAGTCCTACTCGGTTACGTCGTGACCCACTCGCCTCGCCCTGTGTTTAGTTTTGTTCGGTTTCGTGTGTCCCGCTCGCCTCGCTGATCGAGTCCTACTCGGTTACGTCGTGACCCGCTCGCCTCGCCCTGTGTTTGTTTCTGCTCGGTTTTGTTTGTTCCTACTCTAGAGAGAGAGAGAGAGTCTCCTTTAATTACCGTTCTACCCCTGCCTTAAAAAAAGTGCTTGTGCTTAATTGCTTATTTGAGGTCTCATTGTTTATATTTTCAGCAAAAAGTATTAAAAAAAAAAGAGAAAAAAAGAAAAAAAAAGAAAAAAAAGAGAAAAAAAAAGAAAGAAAAAAAAAAGAGCGGCCGAGCAATACAGGCGACGCGTTCTTGCTGCACTTTGTTTTGATCCTTTTTTCCTTCCTCTTGCACTTGTACCGGCAGCAATCTTTTCGCGTTTAGCACCATTATTCAGCTTTGCAGTTATTGTTTGAATTGTGCTAACCCTTGGATTGAGTGCAGCCTCCTAGCCCCACAAATTTTCTACTACGAGCAGGTTTTTGTTTCACCACGCAATCGCTCCTCCAATCTTCCACCGGTTTTACCTGTGGTTGCAGTTCACGCTTGCGTGCTTGGTAAGGACGGGTAAGAATTTGATAACAGCTTTTTGATTGAGCTTTTCACCCACCACTCACCTCTCGTTGTAGGATCCCGCTTTTTGTATTGCTTGTGTTTCTATGGCAGAAAACAGCTCGAAGTCGGAGGAGCTCACCCTCCAGGATGTCCAGGCACAGGTTGACGGTCTACAAAACGACATGAAGACGATGCACGAGAGACTTGACTCTACGGTCACTTCGTCGAATGAGCGTTTTGATCAACTGGACCTCGCTGATACGGCTGCCCGCACCACGCTCGCGACGATCATGACTCGTCTTGAGGCCATGTCGACGCAGCTTGGGACCATGACGACGCAGCTCACGGAGTTGCAACATGCACGTGACTACGGCGCCGACACCGAGCCGGACGACGACAATCGCCGTGGTCGTGCTCGTAGGGTACGTGTTCCTATTAATGATTCTTTTGCCAAAATAAAATTTCGTATTCCCACTTTTAATGGCAAATATGATCCGGGTGCTTATCTTGATTGGGAATTAGAGGTTGAACAAAAATTTGCATGCCATGATATTCCTGCTAATTTACAAGTTAAGGCTGCTATTAGTGAATTTACTGAATTTGCTTTACTTTGGTGGCGTGAGTATAGACAAAGATATCCTGATAATATTCCAGCCACTTGGATGGCATTAAAAGCTGCTATGCGTCATCGTTTTGTGCCGTCATATTATGCTAGAGATTTGCTTAATCAAATGCAGCGTTTTCAACAAGGTTCACTTTTCGTAGAGGATTATTATCAAGCTTTACAAAAGGGTATGATTCGCTGTGGTTTAGTTGAACTGGATGATGCTGCTATGGCTCGCTTTAGGGGTGGGTTAAATCGTGAAATTCAGAATATTCTTGATTATAAGCATTATGATGATATGACCACCTTATTTGAATATGCTTGTAAAGCTGAACGTGAAGTGCAGGATCGACAATCTTTGTCAAGACCTAACATTTTTGTAGGGTCCAAGACGCCTTCAGCTCCACGGTCGACACCTCCTTCCACGTCGCGCGACCACTCCTCGACCACGTCCAAGTCGAGTGCTCCATCCACGGCCAAATCTGCCTCGTTCGTGCCGTCCTCCTCGTCGTCTGGACGAGCTCGTGATATTCAGTGTCACCGTTGCCGAGGATTTGGTCATGTGATACGCGATTGTCCAAATAAACGAACTATGTTGATTCGTGACGACGGTGGGTATTCTTCTGCTAGTGATTCTGAGGATATTCAGCAGACTATGCTTGCCACTAATCATGCAGATAATACGGAGCTTCATGTCGACTCTAGTGCCGCCGATAGGTATGCCACTCTTGTTGTGCAGCGTGTTCTTAGTACACAGGTCGTTCAGGATGAAAAGCATCAGCGCCACAACATTTTTCATATCAAAGGCGTTGTGCAAGAACGAGCGGTCCGTATAATCATCGATGGTGGCAGTTGCAACAATTTGGCTAGTACGACCTTGGTGGAGCAGTTGTCATTGCCAACAAGGAAGCATCCACATCCTTATCACGTTCAATGGCTTAATGATGGCGGCAAAATAAAGGTAACGCGCTCGGTACGTGTTCCTTTCTCTCTTGGCGCCTATTCTGATTTTGTAGATTGTGATGTTGTTCCAATGGAAGCATGCTCTTTGTTGCTTGGCCGTCCTTGGCAATATGATGTCGATAGTGTTCATCATGGTCGCTCCAATTATTATTCCTTCATGTTCAAGGGTCAGAAAATTGTTATTCATCCTATGACACCTGAACAAGTTCTTAAAGATGATATTGCTCGAGCGACAAAAGCTGCAAAATTGGTTACATCGCCTCCTGTTGCACCTGTTCAATATGAGATCAAATTGAATAACCCTATCTTGCTTGCTACACGTGCTGATTTTGATGAATTACATGATGCTAATCTGCTTTGCTATGCGCTAGTTTGCTCTCGTATGCTTGTTTCACTAGATGAGGCGCCTATGTTGCATATTCCTCCTGCTGTTGCTAACCTTTTGCAGGACTATAAAGATGTTTTTCCTGCTGAATTGCCACCGGGTCTTCCTCCTATTCGTGGCATAGAACATCAGATTGATTTAATTCCAGGCGCACAGCTTCCTAATCGCGCCCCGTACCGCACAAATCCTGAGGAGACGAAAGAAATTCAGCGTCAAGTGCAGGCATTGCTTGATAAAGGTTACATTCGTGAGTCTCTCAGCCCTTGTTCGGTTCCTGTTTTGCTTGTTCCTAAGAAAGATGGTTCTTGGCGTATGTGTGTAGATTGTCGTGCAATTAACAATATTACAATTCGTTATCGATATCCTATACCACGCCTTGATGATATGCTTGATGAACTTAGTGGTGCCACAATTTTCTCTAAGGTTGATTTACGTAGTGGTTACCATCAAATAAGAATGAAATTAGGAGATGAATGGAAAACGGCTTTTAAAACTAAATTTAGCTTGTATGAATGGTTGGTTATGCCGTTTGGATTGTCTAATGCTCCTAGCACTTTTATGCGCTTAATGAATGAAGTTCTTCGGTCTTTCATTGGAATATTTGTTGTTGTCTATTTTGATGATATCCTTATATACAGCAAATCCATGAATGAGCATTTAGATCATTTGCGTGCTGTTTTTGATGCTTTGGGTGCTGCTCACTTGTTTGGGAACATGGAAAAATGCACTTTTTGCACGCAACGTGTTTCGTTTCTTGGATATGTTGTTACTCCACAGGGCATTGAGGTCGATAGCAGCAAGGTGGACGCCATTTAGAGTTGGCCCCAACCGACGACGGTCACACAGGTTCGCAGTTTTCTTGGTCTTGCAGGATTCTATCGTCGTTTTGTGCGGGATTTCAGTTATATTGCTGCACCATTACATGAGCTGACCAAGAAGGGTGCGCCATTTGAGTGGGGCGCACCACAAGATGACGCATTCAACACTTTAAAGGAACGGTTAACTCATGCTCCTCTCTTACAATTGCCTAATTTTGATAAAGTGTTTGAATTGGAATGTGATGCTAGTGGAATTGGTTTGGGTGCTGTTTTGTTGCAAGATCATAAACCCATTGCTTATTTTAGTGAGAAGTTAAGTGGTGCTGCTCTTAAATATTCCACTTATGATAAAGAACTTTATGCTTTAGTAAGAACTTTGCAAACATGGCAGCATTATTTATGGCCTCGCGAATTTATTATTCATTCTGATCATGAGGCTTTGAAACATATTAGAACCCAAACTAATCTGAATCGTCGACATGCTAAATGGGTTGAATTTATTGAATCTTTTCCATACATCATTAAACATAAAAACGGGAAGGAAAATGTGATTGCCGATGCTTTGTCTCGTCGTTATATGATGCTGTCCCAATTAGACTTTAAAATCTTAGGTTTGCAAGCTTTGAAAGATCTATGTGAATGATGCTGATTTTCATGATATTATGATGCATTGTAAGGATGGCAAACCTTGTGGCAAATTTCATATGCAGGATGGGTTCCTGTTTCGTGCTAACAAGCTGTGTATTCCAGCTAGCTCGGTTCGTCTTTTGTTGTTACAGGAGGCGCATGGAGGTGGTCTTATGGGTCACTTCGGAGTTTTCAAGACACATGAGGTGTTGGCCGACCATTTCTTTTGGCCACAGATGCGCCGTGATATTGAGCGCCTTGTTGCACGCTGTACTACATGTCAAAAAGCTAAATCTCGTTTGGGTAATCATGGTTTGTATATGCCCTTGCCTGTTCCCTCTTCTCCTTGGCATGATATTTTGATGGATTTTGTTTATGGATTGCCTCGCACTAAGAAGGGGAGGGACAGTATTTTTGTGGTTGTTGATCGTTTCTCTAAAATGGCTCACTTTATACCTTGTCATAAAACTGATGATGCCTCAAATGTTGCTGAATTGTTCTTTAGAGAGATTGTTAGATTGCATGGAATTCCTAAAACAATTGTCTCTGATCGTGATGCTAAGTTTCTTAGTCATTTTTGGCGTTCTCTTTGGAATAAATTAGGAACTAAGCTGCTGTTTAGTACTACTTGTCATCCTCAAACTGATGGGCAAACTGAGGTAGTAAATAGAACTTTGTCTGCTATGCTTAGAGCTGTTTTAGATAAAAATTTGAGACGCTGGGAAGATTGTTTACCTCATGTTGAATTTGCTTATAATCGTGCTACACATTCTGCCACTAAGATGTGTCCTTTTGAGGTTGTTTATGGCTATGTTCCTAAGGCGCCTATTGATTTGTTTGCTATTGATGCTGAGGATGAACCACATCTTGATGCTCTTGCTCATATTGATCACATGAAACAATTGCATGAAGAAACACAACACAACATTGCCATTGCTAATAAAAAGTATCAAGTTGCTGGTAGTAAAGGTAGAAAACATATTTCTTTTGAACCTGGTGATTTGGTTTGGTTGCACTTGCGTAAAGATAGATTTCCTACTTTGCGTCGTTCTAAACTGATGCCTCGTGCTGCTGGTCCTTTTAAAGTGCTAACCAAGATTAACGATAATGCTTATGTTCTTGACTTGCCCATGGAGTTTGGTGTTTCCACTAGTTTTAATGTTGCAGATTTGAAACCATACTTGGGTGAGGATGATGAGTTGCCGTCGAGGACGACTTCACTTCAAGAAGGGGAGGATGATGAGGACATCAACGACATACGAATAATGACGACGGAAGATGGCGCGCCAAACCAAGCTGTCATGCCTCCACCTCTCATCGTCGCGCCTCCTCGAATTACGGATCCATCTTCTAACGAGACGACGACGTACAAGGGCCCAATCACTAGAGCTCGAGCCCAGGAATTGAAGACGGTTTTGATGCTAAGGAACGACGGCCCAGGAAGATGTCGCCCGAAGGCCCACGTGGCCCAAGTCGCATGACTCCCTCTCCATCGCGCGCCTCTCCACTTCAGCCGGCCCTAGATGCCTCGTCCTCCCCCTATATAGTCAAGGGCTGCGCCCCTTGTAATCTTCGAGTTTTGTTTTAAGTTTAGCTTAGCTATACATCCGTCTCTCGACGTGAATTCAGAACTCCACCTTCGTGCAATACATCAGATTGCTCGCCTCTAATTCTTGCTCGTTCTTCGATTGCGCGTAAGAATTGATCCTCATGATCAGGTTGATCTTGTTTACCACAAGGTTAATATCCTCCGGAAGTTGGTTCAGCGATTGCATTGGCGCTTCGGCTTGCTCGTCGTAGTCGGATCGTGAGGGTCGACATCCACCAAATCGAAGTTATCTCCACTCGCCGAAAGATCGGGCACTCTACACCTATCAAGCAGGTTTTTGTTTCACCACGCAATCGCTCCACCAATCTTCCACCGGTTTTACCTATGGTTGCAGTTCACGCTTGCGTGCTTGGTAAGGACGGGTAAGAATTTCATAACAGCTTTTTGATTGAGCTTTTCATCCACCACTCACCTCTCGTTGTAGGATCCCGCTTTTTGTATTGCTTGTGTTTCTATGGCAGAAAACAGCTCGAAGTCGGAGGAGCTCACCCTCCAGGATGTCCAGGCACAGGTAGATGGTCTACAAAACGACATGAAGACGATGCACGAGAGACTTGACTCTACGGTCACTTCGTCGAATGAGCGTTTTGATCAACTGGACCTTGCTGATACGGCTGCCCGCACCACGCTCGCGACGATCATGACTCGTCTTGAGGCCATGTCGACGCAGTTTGGGACCATGACGACGCAGCTCACGGAGTTGCAACATGCACGTGACTACGGCGCCGACACCGAGCAGGATGACGACAATCGCCGTGGTCGTGCTCGTAGGGTACGTGTTCCTATTAATGATTCTTTTGCCAAAATAAAATTTCGTATTCCCACTTTTAATGGCAAATATGATCCGGGTGCTTATCTTGATTGGGAATTAGAGGTTGAACAAAAATTTGCATGCCATGATATTCCTGCTAATTTACAAGTTAAGGCTGCTATTAGTGAATTTACTGAATTTGCTTTACTTTGGTGGCGTGAGTATAGACAAAGATATCCTGATAATATTCCAGCCACTTGGACGGCATTAAAAGCTGCTATGCGTCATCGTTTTGTGCCGTCATATTATGCTAGAGATTTGCTTAATCAAATGCAGCGTTTTCAACAAGGTTCACTTTCTGTAGAGGATTATTATCAAGCTTTGCAAAAGGGTATGATTCGCTGTGGTTTAGTTGAACTGGATGATGCTGCTATGGCTCGCTTTAGGGGTGGGTTAAATCGTGAAATTTAGAATATTCTTGATTATAAGCATTATGATGATATGACCACCTTATTTGAATATGCTTGTAAAGCTGAACGTGAAGTGCAGGATCGACAATCTTCGTCAAGACCTAACATTTTTGTAGGGTCCAAGACGCCTTCAGCTCCACGGTCGACACCTCCTTCCACGTCGCGCGACCACGTCCAAGTCGAGTGCTCCATCCACGGCCAAATCTGCCTCGTTCGTGCCGTCCTCCTCGTCGTCTGGACGAGCTCGTGATATTCAGTGTCACCGTTGCCGAGGATTTGGTCATGTGATACGCGATTGTCCAAATAAACGAACTATGTTGATTCGTGACGACGGTGGGTATTCTTCTGCTAGTGATTCTGAGAATATTCAGCAGACTATGCTTGCCACTAATCATGCAGATAATACGGAGCTTCATGTCGACTCTAGTGCCGCCGACAGGTATGCCACTCTTGTTGTGCAACGTGTTCTTAGTACACAGGTCGTTCAGGATGAAAAGCATCAGCGCCACAACATTTTTCATATCAAAGGCGTTGTGCAAGAACGAGCGGTCCGTATAATCATCGATGGTGGCAGTTGCAACAATTTGGCTAGTACGACCTTGGTGGAGCAGTTGTCATTGCCAACAAGGAAGCATCCACATCCTTATCACGTTCAATGGCTTAATGATGGCGGCAAAATAAAGGTAACGCGCTCGGTACGTGTTCCTCTCTCTCTTGGCGCCTATTCTGATTTTGTAGATTGTGATGTTGTTCCAATGGAAGCATGCTCTTTGTTGCTTGGCCGTCCTTGGCAATATGATGTCGATAGTGTTCATCATGGTCGCTCCAATTATTATTCCTTCATGTTCAAGGGTCAGAAAATTGTTATTCATCCTATGACACCTGAACAAGTTCTTAAAGATGATATTGCTCGAGCGACAAAAGCTGCAAAATTGGTTACATCGCCTCCTGTTGCACCTGTTCAATATGAGATCAAATTGAATAACCCTATCTTGCTTGCTACACGTGCTGATTTTGATGAATTACATGATGCTAATCTGCTTTGCTATGCGCTAGTTTGCTCTCGTATGCTTGTTTCACTAGATGAGGCGCCTATGTTGCATATTCCTCCTGCTGTTGCTAACCTTTTGCAGGACTATAAAGATGTTTTTCCTGCTGAATTGCCACCGGGTCTTCCTCCTATTCGTGGCATAGAACATCAGATTGATTTAATTCCAGGCGCACAGCATCCTAATCGCGCCCTGTTGACGGCTGTTAAGTACCATTTTTAACCGTCAACTATACTCAAATAAAGGAGAATTTGGCATTTCATACACGCATGCTTTAGCACAATAATATAGTTCCACTTGTACTTGGAGAACTTTGTGCATGCAGGAGGAAATGTGAAGGAAACACCTCAAATGGCAAGAAAACACACTTTCGACCAATCAGAGAGTGTCACATGGACGTCACACGGATTGAAGGGCCCATTTTCAGCACTTAACCGACGTAACTCCCTGTAATACCGCGCAAACCGACGTCAGGGCCCACAGGACAGCCACCTGGAGAAAGCACAGGCCAGGAGGGGCCACCCCCAGGTCGGCCGACCTGGTCAGGTCGGCCGACCCGGCCGGGCGCCCTCTCCGCCTGGGCTTCCACGTGTTGGCTCCTCCGCGACTCCTGATGACGGTTTGAGATGCCTTCCGTGGCGGTTACTCTCCCTTGCCGACCTATTGAGGCTATAAATAGGAGGGTGTGCCTTCACACTCAACACACACCACAAGAAGCATTTCTCTCTTGCTAGTAGTAGTTCTTGGAGTTTTAGTGGAGTTAGGCTGAGTCTAGAGCTCTCTAGTCCCAAGTCTTCACTTGGAATTGGTATGGCTCTTGTATCTTTTCCCTTTTGTAAGACTTTGCTCTTATCAATATATATATATTTTCTATATAGTTGTGCTTGGGTCATGAGTTTCTTGTTTGATATTGTGATCCATATATGTGATAGTATAGTCTACTTGTGTGATAGTAGTTTATATTTATTATACTACTATTGTCATGCTAGTTATATACCGTCACTATAGTCTAGTTTATATGTTATAGTCTCTATGCTTAGTTTTAGCTGATAAAGTATAGCATGGGTTTGGTGATCGTATTCGTACGGTAGCTCTGCCTCGTTAATAGTAATCGCGGAGGGGCAGAGTGCTCTTTGGTCATGCAAGTATGGTACTTGGGTGACTGATTTGCATCAATTATTCGTTAGTCTACTGGTTCGTTGAGGTAGGCGGCAGGTGGTGACAGCCCTGTCCGTCCTTTGAAATCCTCCCCGCTAGGCTAGTGCGTATGCTCTTGGCGGAAGTCGCCTGTGGATGCAGGGGTAAGTCCGTGCCTGAAGTGCTATACTATTGACTGCTGAACCTGAGTGTGGGTCTGTATGTATTCTACTTAGGCTATGCAACTGTATAGGAATGTATAGTAGGAGTAGCTTAGCCTAGTCTTTCCTCCACTAGACTTTATTTATTTAGTAGGAATCTTCTGTGTGTGTCACACTACCCGGTTATTATCATGTACCCGCCTGTCTTGGTTAAATATCCTTGCTAATTGTTAACATGATCTTATATGTTAGTAACGCTTCTTGATCATAACCTTCCTTTGGGATAAACAAATACGATACCCTGAATACTTCCGGGTGAAATGCTACAGCGGTATTCTCCGTGCGCTTGCGGATTTTACCTACTTGACTCTGGGACATATTAGTGAACCGTTTCTGGCCCCGTGCCGGGAATGATTTATTAATATGGCTTAGCAAAAGTCAACAAGCATTTCTGGCGCCGTTGCCGGGGATGATTTATTAATATGGCTTAGCAAAAGTCAACAAGCATTTCTGGCGCCGTTGCCGGGGATGATTTATTAATATGGCTTAGCAAAAGTCAACAAGCATTTCTGGCGTCGTTGCCGAGGAAGGCGTATGATTCAAGAAAAATTACTAATGTATATAGTAGTGTTGCAATTATTAAGGCTATCTCCTAAGCAGGTTAACCTTGCTTTGTTTTCTGCATTTTGTATGAAAACAGGGTAGTGTATGACTGGTTTCGACTTGCCGACAAACTTCACTGAAGATCCTGAGTCACTCCTGAGAAGGACACGAGCTAGGCTCACCCCTCCTCGTAAGGAGACTCGGCCAATCGAACCTGTCATTCCCGCACCATCAAGCTCTGAGCAAATGGCCGACAAGACCCTCCGCGAGTTCTCCGCTCCCTCCGCTGCCAACATCCCTACGGGACCAGCTGGCAATGTGGGAGATGCGAACTTCGAGATCAAGACCGGTCTCATCACCATGGTGCAGGCTAGCCCATTCTGTGGGAAAGCCAATGAGGACGCTAGTGCTCATCTCCAGCAATTCCTGGAGATTTGCAACACGTTCAAAATGAAGGACGTCACCCCCGACGCTGTTCGCCTTCGACTGTTCCTGTTCTCTCTTCTTGGGAGAGCGAGACAGTGGTTCTACGCAAACCCTGAAGCTGTGAACACTTGGGAGAAGTGTTCAGCTGCGTTCCTTGCAAAGTTCTTCCCGCTGGGCAAGACCAATGCCCTCCGCGGAAGGATCTCAAGCTTCCAGCAGGAGTCGAAGGAGTCGATTCCTGAGGCATGGGAGAGGCTCCAGGAGTACATCCTGGCATGTCCCCACCACGGGATGGATGATTGGCTGATCATCCAGAACTTCTACAACGGGCTTACTCCGTCGGCCCGCGACCACCTCGACGCTGCTGCTGGTGGAGCCTTCTTCTCGCTCACTGTGATCAAGGCAAAAGATTTGATCGAGAAGATGGTGTCCAACCAAGGTTGGAATGAAGAGTGCCTCCAACCTCGCCAGCGAGGCATGCACTCCGTCAAGGAGGTTGACATGCTCGCCGCCAAGATTGACCTTCTCATGAAGAAGATGGACGACCAAGCCAATGGAGAAGTGAAAGCCCTAGACACTCGTATGACTTGCGAGGTCTGTGGCAACACGGGACACTCGGGCAATGACTGCCCTGAGACCCGTGAGGACGCAATGTTCATGGGCAACAACAACAACAACGGCTACCGTCCACAAGGAGGTCAAAGTTGGGGTCCACCACGTCCCAACTACCAAGGAGGTAACTCTGGCAACTTCTCTGGTTTTAATTCCGGTTATAATCAGCCCTCCTTGAAAGATCTTGTGCTTGGTCAAGCTAAGGTTAATGATAACATCAGTAAAAAGCTTGCCACCACTGATAGGACTCTTGAGAGCATCCACACTAAGATAGAGGGTGTTTCCTCTGCTCTCAAGAATCAGCTGAGCTTTAATAAAATGATAGAAACTCAATTAGCTCAGTTAGCTGCTGCTGTTCCTACTGCTGAGTCGAAGAAAATCCCGGGGCAACCCGAGACCCCCTTAGAAAATGTTAATGCGGTTACCACGAGAGGAGGTAAGTCCACTCGGGATCCGCCATACCCTAACCATGCAGGAAAGGACACATCAGCTGAGAAGCCGACAGAAGAAGAAGAACTGCCGCCCAGGAAAATGGCCCCACATGAGTTCTATGACACGAACCTCATGCCGTTTCCTGAAAGAAGAAGGAAGCCCATCGTGGACGAGTAGTTCACACGCTTCGTTGAGGTGATCCAGAAGCTGCACATCAACGTGCCCTTGCTGGATGCGATACAAGTACCCACGTACGCTCGCTACCTCAAGGATCTTATCAGCAACAAGCGCCCACTACCGACCACAGAAATTGTCAAGCTGACGGAAGAGTGTAGCGCTGCTATACTCAACCGGCTTCCTGAGAAGAAGAAAGATCCAGGGTGTCCCACGATCACCTGCTCGATCGGGACACAGAACTTCGACCATGCCTTATGTGATCTTGGGGCAAGTGTGAGCGTCATGCCGAAGGATGTCTTCGACAAGCTCAACTACACCACACTATCCCCCACGCCGATGCAGCTGCAGCTGGCTGATTCAACGGTCCGCTATCCGGCGGGGATCGCCGAAGATATTCCGGTGAAAATCCGGGATTGCTTCATCCCCGTCGACTTCGTAGTGCTTGACATGAACGTCGGGAAAAGCACACCGCTCATCCTGGGACGCCCATTTCTCAGCACTGCGGATGCTCGCATCGATGTAGGAGCCGGAGAAATCCGCTTCCACATCAATGGCAAGGAGGAGAAGTTTGACTTTCGGCCACGGAAAGAACAGTGCAACATGATCCGTATCAAGTACGGGCCGAACCCAAGCAACATCAAGGAAGTGGAGGTCACTCCGCCAAAGAAGGACAGCCTCATCACATTCATGAAGAACTTCCTTAAGAAGGAAAAGGTTGCACAGCAACAACTGATGAAGGCAAGGAGGCAAAGGTCACACATTAAGCAACAGCCTCCGAAGTCCACAAGGCAGCAACCTCCGAGGTCTGCAAAGAAACAGGCTATGAAGCCTGCAAAACCACAGCCTCCGAAGCCCGAGAAGCCACCGACCGCAACAAAGACCAAGAAGGTGTGGCAAATGAAACAAGAAGCATCATCCGTGTCTTCATCTCCGGGACCGGACAACGCTTCATCGAGCTGAACGCCGGAGAAAAGTCCCGCTCGTCGGACTTTAAAAGGTGAGTCCTCGCCGGGAGGTTAAACCGGTAGTTATCCATATTTGCTCTTTTAATTGCATATTTGCTTTCCACCACATTTTGATTTTTCCCGACCACTGCATTTCTGCATTTTTGAATTTTTCCAGCCACCTTGGAATTTTTCAAAACTCATTTGCATTTTTTGAAAATTTAGAAAATAGGTTTTTGGGCTTTCCATTTTGAAAAGATTTTTTGTCGAGCTTTTTGAGCAAAAAGGCAGCAGGGGACAAATCCCCTAGCCGTTGGAGAACACATAGGAAAAAGGGGGCTGGCAGAAGGCCCACCTGCCAGGTCGGCCGACCTGGTGAGGTCGGCCGACCCCCTGGCCCCACCTTTTCCTGTGCTCCTTTCTCCCAACGGCTATATGGCTGTTGCTCTGTCTCTTTCTAACGGCCATCTTGCTTCCTTGGCTATAAAAACCGCCCAGGAGGGGGAGCTTCACCATTCCAAGCTCATCTTTCACTCCCCTCCTTTGCTCACTTGTTGCTCTCCCAAAATTTCGTGTTCTTCAACTTTACTACAGCCCCAAAAACCCAAAAAAATATTTCCCCTCTGTTTTAGTGCATTTGCAAGTTGTTGTAAGAAGAAAACCAATTTCGGAGAAGCTCGGGTTTGTCGTTTTCACTAACGCTCACCCGAACACTTGTTCGATCTTGTTTTTGTTCTTGTCTTGTGTTTGTTCTTGTGTGCAGCCATGTTCAAACGAATGAAGCAAGTCGCGGGAATCAAGTGGAGAAAAAGCACTCGTGCAAGCACGAGTCAAGCATCCTCCGTCGAGCTCACACCAAGTCCGGGGCATGGTGACCCCGAAGCTGAAATTTCGGAGGAAAGGCCGGCCTTGCTCATCACCGAGGAGCATCTCGACATCAAGGACGACCGCGAGGGCCAAGCCATCGCGCTCATGAGAGAACGGTCATTCGCCCACACCCGACGCTTCGATCCGGACTTCCTTGAGAAAATAGGTATGAGAGAAGAATTTGCCTCTATTTTTCGCACTATGGGTTGGCTAAATTTTGTAGAAGTAGATGAGCCGGGTTCTCGTTTGCTTACTATGCAGTTTTTATGCACCCTTAGAAAGTATGATGAAGGCATTTCTTTTCGCTTATTTGGGCAAGAGCGCTTGGTCGCATGGGGTGATCTTCATGCTATGCTAGGTCTAAATCCTAAATGTAGGCTAGACTTAGATAAAGCGCTAAAGGGGTTCCATAAAGAAAGTTTTTGGAAAAAGATTTCCGGAAACGAGTGGGGTCCCAAGCCTAGAACAAGTGCCATCCATAATCCTACACTTAGATTTATGCATGTGTGGTTGGCTATGACCTTGTTTCCTCGAGGTGACATTAGGGTTGTCCGGCAAGATGAATTGAAAATACTTTATGCCATGGTTAAGAAAATTAGGGTGTCACCCGCGGAATGCATGAGTGATCAATGGTTAGACAATATAAAGTTGACAGGACCAATTGAGTGCACCTCTTTAGTTACTCGCATTGCGCAGAAGTGTGGTCTGCTTGAGAATGTTCATGTTGAATATTTGACGGTAGATAGAGAATTTCTAGGCCAGGACTATTTTGTGCAAGGACATACTTTGAAACATGGTCCAAATAATACCTTGATCTATCACTTTCCCGGGTATACAAATGAATTCCCGTTACCTAACCCGGGTCTTCGTTTGTATCACTGTCGGGCACTAACCCTCCCACTTGAGCCAGTGGGAGAAGTTCGCAGGCATAGTGTTTCAGGGCGACCGACACGTTCCCGTAGGCGTATGGAGCCTACACCGGAGTTTCGCACTCCGACCGGAGATCCGGTATGGGAGCAGCCCCCGCCACAGGACGAGGCGGGTGCATCAACATGGCAGGTCGGAGCATGGGAATCTCAGTACGATTACCCCATGCAGACGTCATCAAGTTCAAGCGGACCGCCATCCTTCGCCACTCGGTCATTCTCATCCCGTGGGTTCCGTGAACTCAACTATGGGATGGCCGAGTTGACAAGGAGGGTGAACGACATTGATTTGCGCACCGAGAGCATGCAACAAACTCTCACGCAACATGTCACCGACACCCAGCAATGGCAGAATTTCAGCGACAACCAATTCCGCCAGCTGAACGCGATGATGGCTCAGAATCAGAACAATTGGGATGCCTTCTTCCGCTCCCAAGGCTACGACCCGAACCAGCAGATATGAGCAAGAACAAGCTTGGGGGAGGACCCCCCTTCTCACGGTAACTTGTATCTTTCCCCTTCCCTTTATTTCTTGCATTTGCTAAATCTGAAAATCCATAAAAATTTGCAAAACATAAAAAGAACAAAAATATTTCCCTTTTTCATGCGCGGTATGAATGTGTATAATTTTCCTATGTTGAGATGATGAATAGTTGCTCTGTCCTTTATTCCTCTCTAATGCTAGTTTACAACTTAGTACTCTCTCAAGAGTTAGGTTTGTTGGTAAATCTTGCCTTGAACTTGAATCTTGTGGGTAGCATATGCATTCTCTAGTTCTAAGTTGTTGAGAGGTATGATATGATAGATAGGGCTGCTATGATCTTGCTCCACGTAAAGCTTGAATTCCGGAGTTTTATTTTTCAAAATGACAAAATTGATAAGTTCCTCAATGATGAAATTCCCACCACAGCCATATGAAGTGTTTACATTTGAAAACCTTTACACATATGCTGCTTGTTTCACATTGAGCTTAGTCAAAATTGTTGTGACCCTAGTAGAACTCTTTTCATGCTTTCTTGATCAAGATCATATACACACATCCACCGCCATGAGCTATCCTTCTAAATCAAGAAGATAGCATCCACCATATCCACCATATCCACCGTGAGCTATTCTTCTACACCGGAAGAAAGCCACTATCCATCCATCCATCCAAAGAAACACTCCATATATCCATTGCAAAATTCCTCTCTCAAAGTATTCATTGCAAACTAGGACTATGGCTATGCAAAAAAAAAAGAAAAGAAAAAAAAATGCTCAAAAAAGAGAGCAAGCAAAAGATAGCCATAGCCTAGAAACTCCAAAAGAGAGAAGGAAAATTCAAAAAGGAGTTATTTCTTCCCATCCACCATTCCTCCATTCTCCCACACATTTGCACATCTTGATCAAGATTGTTTGAATTGATGTTTTTCTTGGATCCGGTCTTTTGACATAGCAATATTATGTGAACATGAGTGCCTCATATATCCCTACCTTGAGCTCCACATAAAGCCTTATTTAGAAGTAGGTGATTATAGGCAACACTTTGCCTTGGTGAGGAATCATACACATATTGAGTGATCCGAGAGAATCATTTGAGGAACATGGTTTTTATTTTCAAAATCTTTTGAAAACCTCTAGAATAACATAGCGGAATCTAGAGCAAGTGATTGGTGCCCTGCAATTGTTCTATCTCTCAACCGCCCAAGACAATGAGGTGTAGAAGCCCCATGGATCGAGGTAAATGGGCAAGTTATGTGCCAACATATTTAATTCTAGGAAGAGCACTTTGTTGTGCCCATAGTATTATTGAGGAGTAGGACATTGTAGCAACTCCTGATCAACAACTTAAGTTTATCTTTGCTTCGGGACGAGCAAAGGGTAAGCTTGGGGGAGTTTGTTGACGGCTGTTAAGTACCATTTTTAACCGTCAACTATACTCAAATAAAGGAGAATTTGGCATTTCATACACGCATGCTTTAGCACAATAATATAGTTCCACTTGTACTTGGAGAACTTTGTGCATGCAGGAGGAAATGTGAAGGAAACACCTCAAAAGGCAAGAAAACACACTTTCGACCAATCAGAGAGTGTCACATGGACGTCACACGGATTGAAGGGCCCATTTTCAGCACTTAACCGACGTAACTCCCTGTAATACCGCGCAAACCGACGTCAGGGCCCACAGGACAGCCACCTGGAGAAAGCACAGGCCAGGAGGGGCCACCCCCAGGTCGGCCGACCTGGTCAGGTCGGCCGACCCGGCCGGGCGCCCTCTCCGCCTGGGCTTCCACGTGTTGGCTCCTCCGCGACTCCTGATGACGGTTTGAGATGCCTTCCGTGGCGGTTACTCTCCCTTGCCGACCTATTGAGGCTATAAATAGGAGGGTGTGCCTTCACACTCAACACACACCACAAGAAGCATTTCTCTCTTGCTAGTAGTAGTTCTTGGAGTTTTAGTGGAGTTAGGCTGAGTGTAGAGCTCTCTAGTCCCAAGTCTTCACTTGGAATTGGTATGGCTCTTGTATCTTTTCCCTTTTGTAAGACTTTGCTCTTATCAATATATATATATTTTCTATATAGTTGTGCTTGGGTCATGAGTTTCTTGTTTGATATTGTGATCCATATATGTGATAGTATAGTCTACTTGTGTGATAGTAGTTTATATTTATTATACTACTATTGTCATGCTAGTTATATACCGTCACTATAGTCTAGTTTATATGTTATAGTCTCTATGCTTAGTTTTAGCTGATAAAGTATAGCATGGGTTTGGTGATCGTATTCGTACGGTAGCTCTGCCTCGTTAATAGTAATCGCGGAGGGGCAGAGTGCTCTTTGGTCATGCAAGTATGGTACTTGGGTGACTGATTTGCATCAATTATTCGTTAGTCTACTGGTTCGTTGAGGTAGGCGGCAGGTGGTGACAGCCCTGTCCGTCCTTTGAAATCCTCCCCGCTAGGCTAGTGCGTATGCTCTTGGCGGAAGTCGCCTGTGGATGCAGGGGTAAGTCCGTGCCTGAAGTGCTATACTATTGACTGCTGAACCTGAGTGTGGGTCTGTATGTATTCTACTTAGGCTATGCAACTGTATAGGAATGTATAGTAGGAGTAGCTTAGCCTAGTCTTTCCTCCACTAGACTTTATTTATTTAGTAGGAATCTTCTGTGTGTGTCACACTACCCGGTTATTATCATGTACCCGCCTGTCTTGGTTAGATATCCTTGCTAATTGTTAACATGATCTTATATGTTAGTAACGCTTCTTGATCATAACCTTCCTTTGGGATAAACAAATACGATACCCTGAATACTTCCGGGTGAAATGCTACAGCGGTATTCTCCGTGCGCTTGCGGATTTTACCTACTTGACTCTGGGACATATTAGTGAACCGTTTCTGGCCCCGTGCCGGGAATGATTTATTAATATGGCTTAGCAAAAGTCAACAAGCATTTCTGGCGCCGTTGCCGGGGATGATTTATTAATATGGCTTAGCAAAAGTCAACACGTCCCGTACTGCACAAATCCTGAGGAGACGAAAGAAATTCAGCGTCAAGTGCAGGCATTGCTTGATAAAGGTTACATTCGTGAGTCTCTCAGCTCTTGTTCGGTTCCTGTTTTGCTTGTTCCTAAGAAAGATAGTTCTTGGCGTATGTGTGTAGATTGTCGTGCAATTAACAATATTACAATTCGTTATCGATATCCTATACCACGCCTTGATGATATGCTTGATGAACTTAGTGGTGCCACAATTTTCTCTAAGGTTGATTTACGTAGTGGTTACCATCAAATAAGAATGAAATTAGGAGATGAATGGAAAACGGCTTTTAAAACTAAATTTGGCTTGTATGAATGGTTGGTTATGCCGTTTGGATTGTCTAATGCTCCTAGCACTTTTATGCGCTTAATGAATGAAGTTCTTCGGTCTTTCATTGGAATATTTGTTGTTGTCTATTTTGATGATATCCTTATATACAGCAAATCCATGAATGAGCATTTAGATCATTTGCGTGCTGTTTTTGATGCTTTGCGTGCTGCTCACTTGTTTGGGAACATGGAAAAATGCACTTTTTGCACGCAACGTGTTTCGTTTCTTGGATATGTTGTTACTCCACAGGGCATTGAGGTCGATAGCAGCAAGGTGGACGCCATTGAGAGTTGGCCCCAACCGACGACGGTCACACAGGTTCGCAGTTTTCTTGGTCTTGCAGGCTTCTATCGTCGTTTTGTGCGGGATTTCAGTTCTATTGCTGCACCATTACATGAGCTGACCAAGAAGGGTGCGCCATTTGAGTGGGGCGCACCACAAGACGACGCATTCAACACTTTAAAGGAACGGTTAACTCATGCTCCTCTCTTACAATTGCCTAATTTTGATAAAGTGTTTGAATTGGAATGTGATGCTAGTGGAATTGGTTTGGGTGCTGTTTTGTTGCAAGATCATAAACCCATTGCTTATTTTAGTGAGAAGTTAAGTGGTGCTGCTCTTAAATATTCCACTTATGATAAAAAACTTTATGCTTTAGTAAGAACTTTACAAACATGGCAGCATTATTTATGGCCTCGCGAATTTATTATTCATTCTGATCATGAGGCTTTGAAACATATTAGAACCCAAACTAATCTGAATCGTCGTCATGCTAAATGGGTTGAATTTATTGAATCTTTTCCATACATCATTAAACATAAAAACGGGAAGGAAAATGTGATTGCCGATGCTTTGTCTCGTCGTTATATGATGCTGTCCCAATTAGACTTTAAAATCTTTGGTTTGCAAGCTTTATAAGATCAATATGTGAATGATGCTGATTTTCATGATATTATGATGCATTGTAAGGATGGCAAACCTTGGGGCAAATTTCATATGCAGGATGGGTTCCTGTTTCGTGCTAACAAGCTGTGTATTCCAGCTAGCTCGGTTCGTCTTTTGTTGTTACAGGAGGCGCATGGAGGTGGTCTTATGGGTCACTTCGGAGTTTTCAAGACACATGAGGTGTTGGCCGACCATTTCTTTTGGCCACGGATGCGCCGTGATGTTGAGCGCCTTGTTGCACGCTGTACTACATGTCAAAAAGCTAAATCTCGTTTGGGTAATCATGGTTTGTATATGCCCTTGCCTGTTCCCTCTTCTCCTTGGCATGATATTTCGATGGATTTTGTTTTGGGATTGCCTCGCACTAAGAAGGGGAGGGACAGTATTTTTGTGGTTGTTGATCGTTTCTCTAAAATGGCTCACTTTATACCTTGTCATAAAACTGATGATGCCTCAAATATTGCTGAATTATTCTTTAGAGAGATTGTTAGATTGCATGGAATTCCTAAAACAATTGTCTCTGATCGTGATGCTAAGTTTCTTAGTCATTTTTGGCGTTCTCTTTGGAATAAATTAGGAACTAAGCTACTGTTTAGTACTACTTGTCATCCTCAAACTGATGGGCAAACTGAGGTAGTAAATAGAACTTTGTCTGCTATGCTTAGAGCTATTTTAGATAAAAATTTGAGACGGTGGGAAGATTGTTTACCTTATGTTGAATTTGCTTATAATCGTGCTACACATTCTGCCACTAAGATGTGTCCTTTTGAGGTTGTTTATGGCTATGTTCCTAAGGCGCCTATTGATTTGTTTGCTATTGATGCTGAAGATGAACCACATCTTGATGCTCTTGCTCATATTGATCACATGAAACAATTGCATGAAGAAACACAACACAACATTGCCATTGCTAATAAAAAGTATCAAGTTGCTGGTAGTAAAGGTAGAAAACATATTTCTTTTGAACCTGGTGATTTGGTTTGGTTGCACTTGCGTAAAGATAGATTTCCTACTTTGCGTCATTCTAAACTGATGCCTCGTGCTGCTGGTCCTTTTAAAGTGCTAACCAAGATTAACGATAATGCTTATGTTCTTGACTTGCCCATGGAGTTTGGTGTTTCCACTAGTTTTAATCTTGCAGATTTGAAACCATACTTGGGTGAGGATGATGAGTTGCCGTCGAGGACGACTTCACTTCAAGAAGGGGAGGATGATGAGGACATCAACGACATACGAATAATGACGACGGAAGATGGCGCGCCAAACCAAGCTGTCATGCCTCCACCTCTCATCGTTGCGCCTCCTCGAGTTACGGATCCATCTTCTAACGAGACGACGACGTACAAGGGCCCAATCACTAGAGCTTGAGCCCAGGAATTGAAGACGGTTTTGATGCTAAGGAACGACGGCCCAGGATGATGTCGCCCGAAGGCCCACGTGGCCCAAGTCGCACGACTCCCTCTCCACCGCGCGCCTCTCCACTTCAGCCGGCCCTAGATGCCTCGTCCTCCCCCTATATAGTCAAGGGCTGCGCCCCTTGTAATCTTCGAGTTTTGTTTTAAGTTTAGCTTAGCTATACATCCGTCTCTCGACGTGAATTCAGAACTCCACCTTCGTGCAATACATCAGATTGCTCGCCTCTAATTCTTGCTCGTTCTTCGATTGCGCGTAAGAATTGATCCTCGTGATCAGGTTGATCTTGTTTACCACAAGGTTAATATCCTCCGGAAGTTGGTTCAGCGATTGCATTGGCGCTTCGGCTTGCTCGTCGTAGTCGGATCGTGAGGGTCGACATCCACCAAATCGAAGTTATCTCCACTCGCCGAAAGATCGGGCACTCTACACCTATCAATCTAGGGCCGGCTGAAGTGGAGAGGCGCGCGGTGGAGAGGGAGTCGTGCGACTTGGGCCACGTGGGCCTTTGGGCGACATCATCCTGGGCCGTCGTTCCTTAGCATCAAAACCGTCTTCAATTTTTGGGCTCAAGCTCTAGTGATTGGGCCCTTGTACGTCGTCGTCTCGTTAGAAGATGGATCCGTAACTCGAGGAGGCGCGACGACGAGAGGTGGAGGCGTGACAGCTTGGTTTGGCACGCCATCTTCCGTCGTCATTATTCGTATGTCATTGATGTCCTCATCATCCTCCCCTTCTTGAAGTGAAGTCGTCCTCGACAGCAACTCATCATCCTCACCCAAGTATGGTTTCAAATCTGCAACATTAAAACTAGTGGAAACACCAAACTCCATGGAAACACCAAACACCATCCTCGATGATAATGCTTATGTTCTTGACTTGCCCATGGAGTTTGGTGTTTCCACTAGTTTTAATGTTGCAGATTTAAAACCATACTTGGGTGAGGATGATGAGTTGCCGTCGAGGACGACTTCACTTCAAGAAGGGGAGGATGATGAGGACATCAACGACATACGAATAATGACGACGGAAGATGGCGCGCCAAACCAAGCTGTCACGCCTCCACCTCTCGTCGTCGTGCCTCCTCGAGTTACGGATCCATCTTCTAACGAGACGACGACGTACAAGGGCCCAATCACTAGAGCTCGAGCCCAGGAATTGAAGACGGTTTTGATGCTAAGGAACGACGGCCCAGGATGATGTCGCCCGAAGGCCCACGTGGCCCAAGTCGCACGACTCCCTCTCCACCGCGCGCCTCTCCACTTCAGCCGGCCCTAGATGCCTCGTCCTCCCCCTATATAGTCAAGGGCTGCGCCCCTTGTAATCTTCGAGTTTTGTTTTAAGTTTAGCTTAGCTATACATCCGTCTGTCGACGTGAATTCAGAACTCCACCTTCGTGCAATACATCAGATTGCTCGCCTCTAATTCTTGCTCGTTCTTCGATTGCGCATAAGAATTGATCCTCGTGATCAGGTTGATCTTGTTTACCGCAAGGTTAATATCCTCCGGAAGTTGGTTCAGCGATTGCATTGGCGCTTCGGCTTGCTCGTCGTAGTCGGATCGTAAGGGTCAACATCCACCAAATCGAAGTTATCTCCACTCGCCGAAAGATCGGGCACTCTACACCTATCACTCATGATATCATCACCGACAATGGTACTCAGTTTACATCTGAGGAGCTCTGTGACTTTGCCGATGAGATGGGCATAAAAATCCACTTTGCATCAGTGGCTCATCCTCAAAGCAATGGGCAGGTCGAACGGGCCAACAGTATGATTCTTCAGGGTTGAAGCCCCAGCTATTTGACAGGCTCAAACCTTATGTCGGTCAGTGGGTATGAGAGCTGCCTTCAATTCTCTGGGGGCTGCGTACTAACGTCAGTCGGGCTACTGGCCAGTCACCTTTCTCGTCGGTCTATGGCTGCAAGGCTATGCTGCCGACCGAGGTGAACCTTGTATCAGCGTGAGTCAAGGGATACAACAAGAAGCTTTCTGAAGAAAACTAAGAGATTCATTTGATTGCGACAAAGGAGTTGCGTGATCACGCTCTGTTTTGGTCGGCGCTATACCAGCAAGGCTTGCGACCTTACTATGATAAGAACGTACGCAATCGCCAGTTTCATGTTGGGGATTTAGTGCCCGAGTGCAATCAACCAAGAAACCGCACAAACTATCTCCTAAGTGGGAATGACCTTATGTGGTTAAAGAAGTCACTCGGCCGGGGGCTTATCGACTGATATATGAAGATGGCAACAATATACCAAACTCGTGGAACATAAATCAGCGATGTCGTTTTTATACTTAGTCTATCTTTTGTATTCTCATAGATTATTAGTGAATGAAACTTCAGTCTTTTTGATGAAAGATTTATTGATGATTTTCATTCTTATTTGCCTCGATTCCTTAATCTATCATATTAAACAATCGAGCCAAGGGGCTAGTAATAATGTCCCACTACTCCTTAACCATTGATAAATCCTAGTTTCGGATTTCATTCGACTGATTTCTCATATCTTGATACGGTCTTAGGATTTTTTGATCTAACGCCTAACATCATGGTTATACAATTCATACTGCACAACAGACTGCCACTACACTAAACCCAGAGCCAGAGTGCGAGAGGTCATGTGTTGACTGGTCGACTCTGCTTGTTACGCGGCTATGAGTTACAACCTAATATGCTAAGGCAGATCAATTGCAACTTCTGTCTTTATCTCTGAAAGACTCGTGGTAAAAAGATGTAAGTGCTAAAGCACGAGTAACGCAGCGAAGTACTGATCATTTTGCTTTAAGTAACAGGAGATTGCCTTATGACTATTTTGTCGATCTTTTAACTTGTTTATGAACTAAGCAAGCATAAGAATTATTATTTACATAGAGATCATATTGTCTTCCTACATAAATACTACTAATGTTTTCTAACATTACAGATATTACAACTCCTTCAAAGAAGAGGAGGCATCATCTTGCAATTCTACTACTGGAGATGTTGGAGGAGTTGGCACGATTGGATCAACTTCTACATTGTCAACCAAGGCATGGGACGTCTCCAGCATAGAGTCCATAAGCAATTGGCATTGGTCTATTGTCAAGTCTGGGTTGAAGCCCTCCTTGATATTATCCAATGGCAATGCAGGAGACCAAGACTTGCAAATAGCCAGCACTTGGCTCCCGGCCTCGGTCGCCACTCTCCTTGTATTGTTAGCAATTGCCTCTGAAGCATGCTCCAGCAGGTGCTCCAAGGAGTGACCGGTCTTCTCCACTTGGTTAGCATGGATATAATCCAAGGCTTTCCGAGCGCCGTAAGACAATGCTGCAAAAGATTTTCAGAACGTCAGAATCTGAAGTCCGCAAGAAAAATAATGAAGATACGATAGAGAGCTTACTGGCAAGATTACATTTGAAAGATTTGGTGATGCTTTTAGCCTCCTCTATCTTCTCTTCGGCTACCTCCAGCTTCTTCTTTAGCCGAGTGATTTCGGAATGTTGCTCTCCGACCGACTTGGAGAGGTCGGTCATCCTTCTCAGCATTCAGAGCATCTAAGAATCTCTATTGGTTTGAAGTCAACTTCTCCAGGTCGGTGACTTTTTGATCACGAGCTAAGGACACACATATAAACGTTAGAGTGAGCAAGAAGCAAATGAAAGTTGGAATGCGATCTTACCGATGACGTCAGCACAACTTTGCTTTAGAGCTTTGGTCACGTCCTTGTGGTCGGTCAGCAACCTTTCAATCTGTTTCTTGGCCAGGAGAGCTGCTCACCGGTAACTAGCAAGATATCAGCAACAAGTCACTATCTTGAAGAAAGGATCTAATATGAAAAAATTCTAGAGCATACCAAAAGTCTTGGCTTCAAGATACTCAATCCTGGCCTGCTTCTTCTCCACAAGAGAATATATTTTTTGAATGCGAAGAAGGGCATGGTTAGTCAAAATATTAAGTCAAAGGAAAGAAAAAACTTGGTATTGATGTACCTTGTTGGCCTCTCGGTGTTGATGAATAATCTCCATATCTTCAGCTTCAGGCTGACCCAATGAGTCCTCGACCAACATGGCCTTACCCTTGTTGAGAGGGGAAGGAAGGCCGGTCGGGGAAGGATTGACAGATTGAGGTGTCGGCGCTAGCATCAGTGTAGGAGCTGGAGCTTTGGGCGACTTCCTCAGTTCAGTTGGTGCACTTGATGGTGTGTAGACTGACCGAAGTAAGTCGGTCGGACGAGGAATAGGAGCCGACCGAGTGTCTTCAGACCCTTGGCCGCTGTGAGAATCACTCGACCGACCGCTGTGACTCGAAGAGCATAATATTGAAGATTAAAATATGGCTATTAACTACAGAGATGAAGAATCAAAAATATGCGAAGAAGTTTACCTAGTGGCTTGTTTGATTTTGATTCGGCAGACTGTCTTCTTTGAAGAAGTGGTCTACGAGTCTCTCCTTCCTCTTCTGGGAAGACTTGCTGACTTCATTGGTCTTCTTCGCGGCTCCTGCATCACTCACCGTTTTTCTCGGGGGCTCTGACCGGCTTGATGGTCGGTCGGATGGTGTAGGGGTTCGCAGACCGGCGTCCTAGGGTACCTCTTCTTCGTCATCAGCATTATCTCCCACGTATTGCTGACGACAATGAGTGGTCTGCTTCACTCATTGACTTGGGGAGGGCAGGTTGACGGGAGACAAGGTAGTGGTGCCTGTGACGGTCCTTGTGGTTGGCCGCACGCTCACTGATGAGCTTGAACCTCTAGTACCGGTCTGCGACGGCTTCTAAACATAATCCGGGCCCTCAGAATCAGCCGGAGGGAGTGGAGGGTGTGACACAAAAGTGTCCAAAACCTGGAGAAATATGAAGACATTGCATGTTATGATCAGTCTGTCAAAAAGAATATCAAAAATACTCAGAATGACCGAAGCTTACTCAGGCCCGCATAGTGCCCACGTTGTATGCCTTTGCGATTAAGAAGTGATCCTGAATAATGTCTCCTTTGATCATCTTCGATAGCCGCGACTGGCGCATAGAAGAGTTTGGCGGATCAGGCACTTGCCTCGTTTCATCATCAGTGGCATACATCCAGGCGGGGTGACTCTGCTGCTTCAAGGGCTGCACTTAGTGAACTATGAAGCTCTTTGCTATAGTAATGCTGTCAGCCCCATCATTCTTTAACTCTACAATCTTTTCCAGCAGAGTGATCACCTGGGGGTCGGTCGGATCCGGTCTCTTCGACCACTGCGCTTGAGGAGTGGCCTTCGCACCAGAGAAATCAGCAAGAGTAGGAGGAGGATTGTCATAGTAGAACCACTCATCCCTCTAGTTCTTGTTCCCGGTGTTCAGAGGCACATTGATGTATGCCTCCTTCTTGCACCATTGGAATGTCGACTCCACCAATGACGACTTGGTTTTCCTTAGTTGCCAGCGGTCAAAGGACAAAGATATGGCAGAACAGAGTAAAGTGGGGCAGAACGCCCAGAAAAGCTTCGCACAGATGCACGAAGATGGCAATGTGAAGAATGGAGTTGGGATTGAGGTTGACGAGCTCAATCCCATAGAAGAAAAGGAGTCCGTGCAGAAAACTGCAACAAGGAACTCCAAAACCATGCTCGAAAAAAGAGCAAAAAACTATGATTTGTTTATGGATTGGGAGGTGACGAGTTTCCTTTGGTACCTTTCAATCTATGCGCGCCTGCTCCGAGAGGAGGGCATCCGTCACCATTGAATTCAGATCGGTGGTGGTGAGACTGCTCTTGGAGAACTCTCGCAGCTGTTCTGGGATCTCCAGCTCTGAGGAAGATGATTCAGTGGCATCGGCCTTCTTGGACGACTTGCGAGGCATTGCCGATGAAGAAGTAGCACGCTAGATCTGGAGGAAGGGAGCTAACCCTAGCCGGAGCTCAAGGCCTGCTAATGGTGAAGATCTATGGCGGCGGGGGAAAAAGCTAACCCTAGCTTTGAAGCAGAGGAGTCGCGGGACTAGGGGAGGTGCAAGGAAGACGAAGCGCTGCGTGCGAAATGGCGGCATAGACTTGGAGTCAACAGCCCTCTATGCTTTTTATACCTTTGCCTTTTTGACCTAGTCTTTGAGGTCCCCATGGGCTTTGGTGGGCCGTACAGTGCCAGGCTTTTTCTATTTTTAAAAAATGATGAGGCATTGTTCTTTAAAAAGAATTAATGCAATAAACCTTGAGAACTTGATCTCGGGGACTTCTTTGATGAGACGCAATGGAATAGCCATTTAAAAATATATATACTTCCCATATCTATATGATTTGAAGATCATATAGCAAGAGGACTTGATGGTCGTATGGGTTCAAGTTCATAGGTACCTTATTGATTGAAGTCAATAAGTAATTACCACCGTTGGGCTTGTTTTGATCCGAGTAAAAATTTCTTAAAGAAAGGCTATAACATGATTGATGTTATTTGGCTTATTGATTATATGATTGATGTCATATAAGTTTGCATATAGACTGCACTATGATTGATGTCAAGGAATTTTGAGTCTATAAATTATTCAGATAAGAGTGTAAATCACTCGGCATAACTTTAAATCGGTCGGCATAATTAATGTCATGTAGGCTGATCCTTTGGTTTGATGATCAGAGGATTATTAGCTCAGGCTTGATGGCTTGAGTTGAATTTATAGAATAAAATGTTAAGAGTTGATATTATTAGACTCTTGCCTTATTTGTTAGTCTCCAAATTATATAAGAATCAAGGACTACATCTCATCAGGTGCACCTAGTTGGCGCACCAGATCTATTGGGAACTTCAATCATGAGGTCTTCCTAATTTATGATCTGTTCACATCTACATTGAAGATCGCTCGGCAAGTCTCAGCTCAAAATCAAAAAGCACTCAGGGGCTGCTATGGAATACTTACCTTCCGGGTATCCATAGATATGCTTAAGTCGGCAACCAACCGGGTACTTCATCGATAAGGGAACCGACCGAGTCAGCTTGGAGCACAAGGCAATTAGAGATAGACTTTCTATGTAAGTCCTTGTAGACTACGAGTAGGACTCTTGATGTACCCCCTGCCGACCGGATATATAAGGTGGCAGGGAACCCCACATCAGGGATACGAAATTACAGGCAATACAAACCACAGAACATAGGACGTAGGGTTTTTACTCTCATCGAGAGGACCCGAACCTGTATAACTCGGTGTCTTTTGCAACCATCATAGTTCTTAGTCTCGACATAGCCCTATAAATATATTACCGAGATCAAGTCTCGACATGGAGTTTTAGCTTCCTGGTCGAAATACTCATTTTACTGACTGCTGTATAGTCAAGTCAGAATCTATTTTAAAAAATGATTCGGTATTGTTGCCCCTTGAAGCTGGAAAATATACACTAAAACTTTGTCTTCGTATTTCATAGTACTTTATATGAAATGCATTTTTACTATAAGGAAGATTTGACTCACACAAATTGTATTCTTTGTAGATGGCTAAAAACAATGACCGAACACACCGGGTTGGGAGATCACCGATGGACTGGAAATTCCCTGGACGACTCAGCTATTTTGTTCTCTAGAGCTTTGGATATCATATCCCTTGATGAGGACATCAATGACATACGAATAATGACGACGGAAGATGGCGCGCCAAACCAAGCTATCACGCCTCCACCTCTCGTCGTCGCGCCTCCTCGAGTTACGGATCCATCTTCTAACGAGACGACGACGTACAAGGGCCCAATCACTAGAGCTCGAGCCCAGGAATTGAAGACGGTTTTGATGCTAAGGAACGACGGCCCAGGATGATGTCGCCCGAAGGCCCACGTGGCCCACGTCGCACGACTCCCTCTCCACCGCGCGCCTCTCCACTTCAGCCGGCCCTAGATGCCTCGTCCTCCCTCTATATAGTCAAGGGCTGCGCCCCTTGTAATCTTTGAGTTTTGTTTTAAGTTTAGCTTAGCTATATATCCGTCGCTCGACGTGAATTCAGAACTCCACCTTCGTGCAATACATCAGATTGCTCGCCTCTAATTCTTGCTCGTTCTTCGATTGCGCGTAAGAATTGATCCTCGTGATCAGGTTGATCTTGTTTACCGCAAGGTTAATATCCTCCGAAAGTTGGTTCAGCGATTGCATTGGCGCTTCGGCTTGCTCGTCGTAGGCGGATCGTGAGGGTCAACATCCACCAAATCGAAGTTATCTCCACTCGCCGAAAGATCGGGCACTCTACACCTATCAAGTGGTATCAGATTCCAGTGTTTCTCGGTGAGTTTTATCCAAGTCCACATAAACCAAAAACTACAAAAAAAAAGTTTACCCCAGTACGGTTTTGAGCCTTGCACTTTCGTTCAATAATTTGCGCTTGTTGAGTTTTTGTGCTTTCGCTTTTGATCGTTGCTGGTACACTGTGTTTCATCGTTTTCTTCCTATCATCGTCGTATCCTTCCACCGTGCCGCGTGTTTTCACCACCACAGTTTGCTTTCCGCCGCATCTGTTTACCCCGTCTCGCTTACCAAATTTTCCCACTGCACCGTGAGTCCGGGTCAATCACTGCCTCGACGATCGAGTCCTACTCGGTTACATCGTGACCCGCTCACCTCGCCCTGTGTTTAGTTCTGTTCGGTTTCGTGTGTCCCGCTCGCCTCGCTGATCGAGTCCTACTCGGTTACGTCGTGACCCGCTCGCCTCGCCCTGTGTTTGTTTCTGCTCGGTTTCGTTTGTTCCTACTCTAGAGAGAGAGAGAGAGAGAGAGGGAGAGAGAGAGAGAAAGTGCTTGTGCTTAATTGCTTATTTGAGGTCTCATTGTTTATATTTTCAGCAAAAAGTATTAAAAAAAAAAGAGAAAAAAAAGAAAAAAAAAGAAAAAAAAGAGAAAAAAAAGAAAGAAAAAAAAACAGAAAAAAAAGAGCGGCCGAGCAACACAGGCGACGCGTTCTTGCTGCACTTTGTTTTGATCCTTTTTCCTTCCTCTTGCACTTGTACCGGCAGCAATCTTTTCGCGTTTAGCACCATTATTCAGCTTTACAGTTATTGTTTGAATTGTGCTAACCCTTGGATTGAGTGCAGCTGATGAGGACATCAACGACATACGAATAATGACGATGGAAGATGGCACGACAAACCAAGATGTCACGCCTCCACCTCTCGTCGTCGCGCCTCCTCGAGTTACGGATCCATCTTCTAACGAGACGACGACGTACAAGGGCCCAATCACTAGAGCTCGAGCCCAGGAATTGAAGACGGTTTTGATGCTAAGGAACGACGGCCCAGGATGATGTGGCCCGAAGGCCCACGTGGCCCAAGTCGCACGACTCCCTCTCCACCGCGCGCCCCTCCACTTCAGCCGGCCCTAGATGCCTCGTCCTCCCCCTATATAGTCAAGGGCTGCGCCCCTTGTAATCTTTGAGTTTTGTTTTAAGTTTAGCTTAGCTATACATCCGTCTCTCGACGTGAATTCAGAACTCCACCTTCGTGCAATACATCAGATTGCTCGCCTCTAATTCTTGCTCGTTCTTCGATTGCGCGTAAGAATTGATCCTCGTGATCAGGTTGATCTTGTTTACCGCAAGGTTAATATCCTCCGGAAGTTGGTTCAGCGATTGCATTGGCGCTTCGGCTTGCTCGTCGTAGTCGGATCGTGAGGGTAAACATCCACCAAATCGAAGTTATCTCCACTCGCCGAAAGATCGGGCACTCTACACCTATCAAGTGGTATCAGATTCCAGTGTTTCTCGGTGAGTTTTATCCAAGTCCACATAAACCAAAAATTACAAAAAAAAAAAGTTTACCCCAGTACGGTTTTGAGCCTCGCACTTTCGTTCAATAATTTGCGTTGTTGAGTTTTTGTGCTTTCGCTTTTGATCGTTGCTGGTACACTGTGTTTCATCGTTTTCTTCCTATCATCGTCGTATCCTTCCGCCGTGCCGCGTGTTTTCACCACCACAGTTTGCTTTCCGCCGCATCTGTTTATCCCGTCTCGCTTGCCAAATTTATCCGCTGCACCGTGAGTCCGGGTCAATCACTGCCTCGACGATCGAGTCCTACTCGGTTACATCGTGACCCGCTCGCCTCGCCCTGTGTTTAGTTCTGTTCGGTTTCGTGTGTCCCGCTCGCCTCGCTGATCGAGTCCTACTCGGTTACGTCGTGACCCGCTCGCCTCGCCCTGTGTTTGTTTCTGCTCGGTTTCGTTTGTTCCTACTCTAGAGAGAGAGAGAGAGAGAGAGTCTCATCTTTTTATTACCGTTCTACCCCTGCCTCAAAAAAAAAAAGTGCTTGTGCTTAATTGCTTATTTGAGGTCTCATTGTTTATATTTTCAGCAAAAAGTATTAAAAAAAAAGGAGAAAAAAAAAGAAAAAAAAAAGAAAGAAAAAAAAAAGAAGAGAAAAAAAAAAAGCGGCCGAGCAACACAGGCGACGCGTTCTTGCTGCACTTTGTTTTGATCTTTTTTTTCCTTCCTCTTGCACTTGTACCGGCAGCAATCTTTTCGCGTTTAGCACCATTATTCAGCTTTGCAGTTATTGTTTGAATTGTGCTAACCCTTGGATTGAGTGCAGCCTCCTAGCCCCACAAATTTTCTACTACGAGCAGGTTTTTGTTTCACCACGCAATCGCTCCTCCAATCTTCCACCGGTTTTACCTGTGGTTGCAGTTCACGCTTGCGTGCTTGGTAAGGACGGGTAAGAATTTGATAACAGCTTTTTGATTGAGCTTTTCACCCACCACTCACCTCTCGTTGTAGGATCCTGCTTTTTGTATTGCTTGTGTTTCTATGGCAGAAAACAGCTCGAAGTCGGAGGAGCTCACCCTCCAGGATGTCCAGGCACAGGTTGACGGTCTACAAAACGACATGAAGACGATGCACGAGAGACTTGACTCTACGGTCACTTCGTCGAATGAGCGTTTTGATCAACTGGACCTCGCTGATACGGCTGCCCGCACCACGCTCGCGACGATCATGACTCGTCTTGAGGCCATGTCGACGCAGCTTGGGACCATGACGACGCAGCTCACGGAGTTGCAACATGCACGTGACTACGGCGCCGACACCGAGCAGGACGACGACAATCGCCGTGGTCGTGCTCGTAGGGTACGTGTTCCTATTAATGATTCTTTTGCCAAAATAAAATTTCGTATTCCCACTTTTAATGGCAAATATGATCCGGGTGCTTATCTTGATTGGGAATTAGAGGTTGAACAAAAATTTGCATGCCATGATATTCCTGCTAATTTACAAGTTAAGGCTGCTATTAGTGAATTTACTGAATTTGCTTTACTTTGGTGGCGTGAGTATAGACAAAGATATCCTGATAATATTCCAGCCACTTGGACGGCATTAAAAGCTGCTATGCGTCATCGTTTTGTGCCGTCATATTATGCTAGAGATTTGCTTAATCAAATGCAGCGTTTTCAACAAGGTTCACTTTCCGTAGAGGATTATTATCAAGCTTTGCAAAAGGGTATGATTCGCTGTGGTTTAGTTGAACTGGATGATGCTGCTATGGCTCGCTTTAGGGGTGGGTTAAATCGTGAAATTCAGAATATTCTTGATTATAAGCATTATGATGATATGACCACCTTATTTGAATATGCTTGTAAAGCTGAACGTGAAGTGCAGGATCGACAATCTTCGTCAAGACCTAACATTTTTGTAGGGTCCAAGACGCCTTCAGCTCCACGGTCGACACCTCCTTCCACGTCACGCGACCACTCCTCGACCACGTCCAAGTCGAGTGCTCCATCCACGGCCAAATCTGCCTCGTTCGTGCCGTCCTCCTCGTCGTCTGGACGAGCTCGGGATATTCAGTGTCACCGTTGCCGAGGATTTGGTCATGTGATACGTGATTGTCCAAATAAACGAACTATGTTGATTCGTGACGACGGTGGGTATTCTTCTGCTAGTGATTCTGAGGATATTCATCAGACTATGCTTGCCACTAATCATGCAGATAATACGGAGCTTCATGTCGACTCTAGTGCCGCCGACAGGTATGCCACTCTTGTTGTGCAGCGTGTTCTTAGTACACAGGTCGTTCAGGATGAAAAGCATCAGCGCCACAACATTTTTCATATCAAAGGCGTTGTGCAAGAACGAGCGGTCCGTATAATCATCGATGGTGGCAGTTGCAACAATTTGGCTAGTACGACCTTGGTGGAGCAGTTGTCATTGCCAACAAGGAAGCATCCACATCCTTATCACGTTCAATGGCTCAATGATGGCGGCAAAATAAAGGTAACGCGCTCGGTACGTGTTCCTTTCTCTCTTGGCGCCTATTCTGATTTTGTAGATTGTGATGTTGTTCCAATGGAAGCATGCTCTTTGTTGCTTGGCCGTCCTTGGCAATATGATGTTGATAGTGTTCATCATGGTCGCTCCAATTATTATTCCTTCATGTTTAAGGGTCAGAAAATTGTTATTCATCCTATGACACCTGAACAAGTTCTTAAAGATGATATTGCTCGAGCGACAAAAGCTGCAAAATTGGTTACATCGCCTCCTGTTGCACCTGTTCAACATGAGATCAAATTGAATAACCCTATCTTGCTTGCTACACGTGCTGATTTTGATGAATTACATGATGCTAATCTGCTTTGCTATGCGCTAGTTTGCTCTCGTATGCTTGTTTCACTAGATGAGGCGCCTATGTTGCATATTCCTCCTGTTGTTGCTAACCTTTTGCAGGACTATAAAGATGTTTTTCCCGCTGAATTGCCGCCGGGTCTTCCTCCTATTCGTGGCATAGAACATCAGATTGATTTAATTCCAGGCGCACAGCTTCCTAATCGCGCCCCGTACCGCACAAATCCTGAGGAGACGAAAGAAATTCAGCGTCAAGTGCAGGCATTGCTTGATAAAGGTTACATTCGTGAGTCTCTCAGCCCTTGTTCGGTTCCTGTTTTGCTTGTTCCTAAGAAAGATGGTTCTTGGCGTATGTGTGTAGATTGTCGTGCAATTAACAATATTACAATTCGTTATCGATATCCTATACCACGCCTTGATGATATGCTTGATGAACTTAGTGGTGCCACAATTTTCTCTAAGGTTGATTTACGTAGTGGTTACCATCAAATAAGAATGAAATTAGGAGATGAATGGAAAACGGCTTTTAAAACTAAATTTGGCTTGTATGAATGGTTGGTTATGCCGTTTGGATTGTCTAATGCTCCTAGCACTTTTATGCGCTTAATGAATGAAGTTCTTCGGTCTTTCATTGGAATATTTGTTGTTGTCTATTTTGATGATATCCTTATATACAGCAAATCCATGAATGAGCATTTAGAGCATTTGCGTGCTGTTTTTGATGCTTTGCGTGCTGCTCACTTGTTTGGGAACATGGAAAAATGCACTTTTTGCACGCAACGTGTTTTGTTTCTTGGATATGTTGTTACTCCACAGGGCATTGAGGTCGATAGCAGCAAGGTGGACGCCATTCAGAGTTGGCCCCAACCGACGACGGTCACACAGGTTCGTAGTTTTCTTGGTCTTGCAGGCTTCTATCGTCGTTTTGTGCGGGATTTCAGTTCTATTGCTGCACCATTACATGAGCTGACCAAGAAGGGTGCGCCATTTGAGTGGGGCGCACCACAAGACGACGCATTCAACACTTTAAAGGAACGGTTAACTCATGCTCCTCTCTTACAATTGCCTAATTTTGATAAAGTGTTTGAATTGGAATGTGATGCTAGTGGAATTGGTTTGGGTGCTGTTTTGTTGCAAGATCATAAACCCATTGCTTATTTTAGTGAGAAGTTAAGTGGTGCTGCTCTTAAATATTCCACTTATGATAAAGAACTTTATGCTTTAGTAAGAACTTTGCAAACATGGCAGCATTATTTATGGCCTCGCGAATTTATTATTCATTCTGATCATGAGGCTTTGAAACATATTAGAACCCAAACTAATCTGAATCGTCGTCATGCTAAATGGGTTGAATTTATTGAATCTTTTCCATACATCATTAAACATAAAAACGGGAAGGAAAATGTGATTGCCGATGCTTTGTCTCGTCGTTATATGATGCTGTCCCAATTAGACTTTAAAATCTTTGGTTTGCACGCTTTGAAAGATCAATATGTGAATGATGCTGATTTTCATGATATTATGATGCATTGTAAGGATGGCAAACCTTGGGGCAAATTTCATATGCAGGATGGGTTCCTGTTTCGTGCTAACAAGCTGTGTATTCCAGCTAGCTCGGTTCGTCTTTTGTTGTTACAGGAGGCGCATGGAGGTGGTCTTATGGGTCACTTCGGAGTTTTCAAGACACATGAGGTGTTGGCCGACCATTTCTTTTGGCCACGGATGCGCCGTGATGTTGAGCGCCTTGTTGCACGCTGTACCACATGTCAAAAAGCTAAATCTCGTTTGGGTAATCATGGTTTGTATATGCCCTTGCCTGTTCCCTCTTCTCCTTGGCATGATATTTCGATGGATTTTGTTTTGGGATTGCCTCGCACTAAGAAGGGGAGGGACAGTATTTTTGTGGTTGTTGATCGTTTCTCTAAAATGGCTCACTTTATACCTTGTCATAAAACTGATGATGCCTCAAATGTTGCTGAATTGTTCTTTAGAGAGATTGTTAGATTGCATGGAATTCCTAAAACAATTGTCTCTGATCGTGATGCTAAGTTTCTTAGTCATTTTTGGCGTTCTCTTTGGAATAAATTAGGAACTAAGCTGCTGTTTAGTACTACTTGTCATCCTCAAACTGATGGGCAAACTGAGGTAGTAAATAGAACTTTGTCTGCTATGCTTAGAGCTGTTTTAGATAAAAATTTGAGACGCTGGGAAGATTGTTTACCTCATGTTGAATTTGCTTATAATCGTGCTACACATTCTGCCACTAAGATGTGTCCTTTTGAGGTTGTTTATGGCTATGTTCCTAAGGCGCCTATTGATTTGTTTTCTATTGATGCTGAGGATGAACCACATCTTGATGCTCTTGCTCATATTGATCACATGAAACAATTGCATGAAGAAACACAACACAACATTGCCATTGTTAATAAAAAGTATCAAGTTGCTGGTAGTAAAGGTAGAAAACATATTTCTTTTGAACCTGGTGATTTGGTTTGGTTGCACTTGCGTAAAGATAGATTTCCTACTTTGCGTCGTTCTAAACTGATGCCTCGTGCTGCTGGTCCTTTTAAAGTACTAACCAAGATTAACGATAATGCTTATGTTCTTGACTTGCCCATGGAGTTTGGTGTTTCCACTAGTTTTAATGTTGCAGATTTGAAACCATACTTGGGTGAGGATGATGAGTTGCCGTCGAGGACGACTTCACTTCAAGAAGGGGAGGATGATGAGGACATCAACGACATACGAATAATGACGATGGAAGATGGCACGACAAACCAAGATGTCACGCCTCCACCTCTCGTCGTCGCGCCTCCTCGAGTTACGGATCCATCTTCTAACGAGACGACGACGTACAAGGGCCCAATCACTAGAGCTCGAGCCCAGGAATTGAAGACGGTTTTGATGCTAAGGAACGACGGCCCAGGATGATGTGGCCCGAAGGCCCACGTGGCCCAAGTCGCACGACTCCCTCTCCACCGCGCGCCCCTCCACTTCAGCCGGCCCTAGATGCCTCGTCCTCCCCCTATATAGTCAAGGGCTGCGCCCCTTGTAATCTTTGAGTTTTGTTTTAAGTTTAGCTTAGCTATACATCCGTCTCTCGACGTGAATTCAGAACTCCACCTTCGTGCAATACATCAGATTGCTCGCCTCTAATTCTTGCTCGTTCTTCGATTGCGCGTAAGAATTGATCCTCGTGATCAGGTTGATCTTGTTTACCGCAAGGTTAATATCCTCCGGAAGTTGGTTCAGCGATTGCATTGGCGCTTCGGCTTGCTCGTCGTAGTCGGATCGTGAGGGTCAACATCCACCAAATCGAAGTTATCTCCACTCGCCGAAAGATCGGGCACTCTACACCTATCAGCAGCCTCCTAGCCCCACAAATTTTCTACTACGAGCAGGTTTTTGTTTCACCATGCAATCGCTCCACCAATCTTCCACCGGTTTTACCTGTGGTTACAGTTCACGCTTGCGTGCTTGGTAAGGACGGGTAAGAATTTCATAACAGCTTTTTGATTGAGCTTTTCATCCACCACTCACCTCTCGTTGTAGGATCCCGCTTTTTGTATTGCTTGTGTTTCTATGGCAGAAAACAGCTCGAAGTCGGAGGACCTCACCCTCCAGGATGTCCAGGCACAGGTAGATGGTCTACAAAACGACATGAAGACGATGCACGAGAGACTTGACTCTACGGTCACTTCATCGAATGAGCGTTTTGATCAACTGGACCTTGCTGATACGGCTGCCCGCACCACGCTCGCGACGATCATGACTCATCTTGAGGCCATGTCGACGCAGCTTGGGACCATGACGACGCAGCTCACGGAGTTGCAACATGCACGTGACTACGGCGCCGACACCGAGCAGGACGACGATAATCGCCGTGGTCGTGCTCGTAGGGTACGTGTTCCTATTAATGATTCTTTTGCCAAAATAAAATTTCGTATTCCCACTTTTAATGGCAAATATGATCCGGGAGCTTATCTTGATTGGGAATTAGAGGTTGAACAAAAATTTGCATGCCATGATATTCTGCTAATTTACAAGTTAAGGCTGCTATTAGTGAATTTACTGAATTTGCTTTACTTTGGTGGCGTGAGTATAGACAAAGATATCCTGATAATATTCCAGCCACTTGGACGGCATTAAAAGCTGCTATGCGTCATCGTTTTGTGCCGTCATATTATGCTAGAGATTTGCTTAATCAAATGCAGCGTTTTCAACAAGGTTCACTTTCTGTAGAGGATTATTATCAAGCTTTGCAAAAGGGTATGATTCGCTGTGGTTTAGTTGAACTGGATGATGCTGCTATGGCTCGCTTTAGGGGTGGGTTAAATCATGAAATTCAGAATATTCTTGATTATAAGAATTATGATGATATGACCACCTTATTTGAATATGCTTGTAAAGCTGAACGTGAAGTGCAGGATCGACAATCTTCGTCAAGACCTAACATTTTTGTAGGGTCCAAGACACCTTCAGCTCCACGGTCGACACCTCCTTCCACGTCGCGCGACCACGTCCAAGTCGAGTGCTCCATCCACGGCCAAATCTGCCTCGTTCGTGCCGTCCTCCTCGTCGTCTGGACGAGCTCGTGATATTCAGTGTCACCATTGCCGAGGATTTGGTCATGTGATACGCGATTGTCAAAATAAACGAACTATGTTGATTCGTGACGACGGTGGGTATTCTTCTGCTAGTGATTCTGAGGATATTCAGCAGACTATGCTTGCCACTAATCATGCAGATAATACGGAACTTCATGTCGACTCTAGTGCCGCCGATAGGTATGCCACTCTTGTTGTGCAGCGTGTTCTTAGTACACAGGTCGTTCAGGATGAAAAGCATCAGCGCCAGAACATTTTTCATATCAAAGGCGTTGTGCAAGAACGAGCGGTCCGTATAATCATCGATGGTGGCAGTTGTAACAATTTGGCTAGTACGACCTTGGTGGAGGAGTTGTCATTGCCAACAAGGAAGCATCCACATCCTTATCACGTTCAATGGCTTAATGATGGCGGCAAAATAAAGGTAACGTGCTCGGTACGTGTTCCTTTCTCTCTTGGCGCCTATTCTGATTTTGTAGATTGTGATCTCGTTCCAATGGAAGCATGCTCTTTGTTGCTTGGCCGTCCTTGGCAATATGATGTTGATAGTGTTCATCATGGTCGCTCCAATTATTATTCCTTCATGTTCAGGGGTCAGAAAATTGTTATTCATCCTATGACACCTGAACAAGTTCTTAAAGATGATATTGCTCGAGCGACAAAAGCTGCAAAATTGGTTACATCGCCTCCTGTTGCACCTGTTCAACATGAGATCAAATTGAATAACCCTATCTTGCTTGCTACACGTGCTGATTTTGATGAATTACATGATGCTAATCTGCTTTGCTATGCGCTAGTTTGCTCTCGTATGCTTGTTTCACTAGATGAGGCGCCTATGTTGCATATTCCTCCTGCTGTTGCTAACCTTTTGCAGGTCTATAAAGATGTTTTTCCCACTGAATTGCCACCGAGTCTTCCTCCTATTCGTGGCATAGAACATCAGATTGATTTAATTCCAGGCACACAGCTTCCTAATCGCGCCCCGTACCGCACAAATCCTGAGGAGACGAAAGAAATTCAGCGTCAAGTGCAGGCATTGCTTGATAAAGGTTACATTCGTGAGTCTCTCAGCCCTTGTTCGGTTCCTGTTTTGCTTGTTCCTAAGAAAGATGGTTCTTGGCGTATGTGTGTAGATTGTCATGCAATTAACAATATTACAATTCGTCATCGATATCCTATACCACGCCTTGATGATATGCTTGATGAACTTAGTGGTGCCACAATTTTTTCTAAGGTTGATTTGCGTAGTGGTTACCATCAAATAAGAATGAAATTAGGAGATGAATGGAAAACGGCTTTTAAAACTAAATTTGGCTTGTATGAATGGTTGGTTATGCCGTTTGGATTGTCTAATGCTCCTAGCACTTTTATGCGCTTAATGAATGAAGTTCTTCGGCCTTTAATTGGAATATTTGTTGTTGTCTATTTTGATGATATCCTTATATACAGCAAATCCATGAATGAGCATTTAGATCATTTGCGTGCTGTTTTTGATGCTTTGCGTGCTGCTCACTTGTTTGGGAACATGGAAAAATGCACTTTTTGCATGCAACGTGTTTCGTTTCTTGGATATGTTGTTACTCCACAGGGCATTGAGGTCGATAGCAGCAAGGTGGACGCCATTCAGAGTTGGCCCCAACCGACGACGGTCACACAGGTTCGCAGTTTTCTTGGTCTTGCAGGCTTCTATCGTCGTTTTGTGCGGGATTTCAGTTCTATTGCTGCACCATTACATGAGCTGACCAAGAAGGGTGCGCCATTTGAGTGGGACGCACCACAAGACGACGCATTCAACACTTTAAAGGAACGGTTAACTCATGCTCCTCTCTTACAATTGCCTAATTTTGATAAAGTGTTTGAATTGGAATGTGATGCTAGTGGAATTGGTTTGGGTGCTGTTTTGTTGCAAGATCATAAACCCATTGCTTATTTTAGTGAGAAGTTAAGTGGTGCTGCTCTTAAATATTCCACTTATGATAAAGAACTTTATGCTTTAGTAAGAACTTTGCAAACATGGCAGCATTATTTATGGCCTCGCGAATTTATTATTCATTCTGATCATGAGGCTTTGAAACATATTAGAACCCAAACTAATCTGAATCGTCGTCATGCTAAATGGGTTGAATTTATTGAATCTTTTCCATACATCATTAAACATAAAAACGGGAAGGAAAATGTGATTGCCGATGCTTTGTCTCGTCGTTATATGATGCTGTCCCAATTAGACTTTAAAATCTTTGGTTTGCACGCTTTGAAAGATCAATATGTGAATGATGCTGATTTTCATGATATTATGATGCATTGTAAGGATGGCAAACCTTGGGGCAAATTTCATATGCAGGATGGGTTCCTGTTTCGTGCTAACAAGCTGTGTATTCCAGCTAGCTCGGTTCGTCTTTTGTTGTTACAGGAGGCGCATGGAGGTGGTCTTATGGGTCACTTCGGAGTTTTCAAGACACATGAGGTGTTGGCCGACCATTTCTTTTGGCCACGGATGCGCCGTGATGTTGAGCGCCTTGTTGCACGCTGTACCACATGTCAAAAAGCTAAATCTCGTTTGGGTAATCATGGTTTGTATATGCCCTTGCCTGTTCCCTCTTCTCCTTGGCATGATATTTCGATGGATTTTGTTTTGGGATTGCCTCGCACTAAGAAGGGGAGGGACAGTATTTTTGTGGTTGTTGATCATTTCTCTAAAATGGCTCACTTTATACCTTGTCATAAAACTGATGATGCCTCAAATGTTGCTGAATTGTTCTTTAGAGAGATTGTTAGATTGCATGGAATTCCTAAAACAATTGTCTCTGATCGTGATGCTAAGTTTCTTAGTCATTTTTGGCATTCTCTTTGGAATAAATTAGGAACTAAGCTGCTGTTTAGTACTACTTGTCATCCTCAAACTGATGGGCAAACTGAGGTAGTAAATAGAACTTTGTCTGCTATGCTTAGAGCTATTTTAGATAAAAATTTGAGACGCTGGAAAGATTGTTTACCTCATGTTGAATTTGCTTATAATCGTGCTACACATTCTGCCACTAAGATGTGTCCTTTTGAGGTTGTTTATGGCTATGTTCCTAAGGCGCCTATTGATTTGTTTGCTATTGATGCTGAGGATGAACCACATCTTGATGCTCTTGCTCATATTGATCACATGAAACAATTGCATGAAGAAACACAACACAACATTGCCATTGCTAATAAAAAGTATCAAGTTGCTGGTAGTAAAGGTAGAAAACATATTTCTTTTGAACTTGGTGATTTGGTATGGTTGCACTTGCGTAAAGATAGATTTCCTACTTTGCGTTGTTCTAAACTGATGCCTCGTGCTGCTGGTCCTTTTAAAGTGCTAACCAAGATTAATGATAATGCTTATGTTCTTGACTTGCCCATGGAGTTTGGTGTTTCCACTAGTTTTAATGTTGCAGATTTGAAACCATACTTGGGTGAGGATGATGAGTTCCCGTCGAGGATGACTTCACTTCAAGAAGGGAAGGATGATGAGGACATCAATGACATACGAATAATGACGACGGAAGATGGCGCGCCAAACCAAGCTGTCACGCCTCCACCTCTCGTCGTCGCGCCTCCTCAAGTTACGGATCCATCTTCTAATGAGACGACGACGTACAAGGGCCCAATCACTAGAGCTCGAGCCCAGGAATTGAAGACGGTTTTGATGCTAAGGAACGACGGCCCAGGATGATGTCGCCCGAAGGCCCACATGGCCCAAGTCGCACGACTCCCTCTCCACCGCGCGCCTCTCCACTTCAGCCGGCCCTAGATGCCTCGTCCTCCCCCTATATAGTCAAGGGCTGCGCCCCTTGTAATCTTTGAGTTTTGTTTTAAGTTTAGCTTAGCTATACATCCGTCGCTCGACGCGAATTCAGAACTCCACCTTCGTGCAATACATCAGATTGCTCGCCTCTAATTCTTGCTCGTTCTTCGATTGCGCGTAAGAATTGATCCTCGTGATCAGGTTGATCTTGTTTACCGCAAGGTTAATATCCTCCGGAAGTTGGTTCAGCGATTGCATTGGCGCTTCGGCTTGCTCATCGTACTCGGATCGTGAGGGTCAACATCCACCAAATCGAAGTTATCTCCACTCGCCGAATGATGGGGCACTCTACACCTATCATCCCTCCTACTCATGTTGGCAAGGAATTTCAGGAGCATGGAAACACTTCATGTGTGGTCCATGTTGCAGTCCTTGCCAACTACTCGGTCGCTCTAGAATGGGAGCCTTGGACTATCAGTGTCTCTGGAGTGGATTTACTCACTGCTTGGAGTGTTGCTGCCTTCAAGGCCCTCACTCGATTTTGCGAGGTTCGCAAACATGAAATTGCTGGAACATCAGTCGCTTTACTTCCTATCAATGATTTGGAGGATTTTGAGTGGAACCAACGTCTAGATTTTATCATTGATCAAAACCATCCGCTCTATCACCCAGTGGTGCATGTCATAGAATATTATGGACTTTTAGTATTTGCCATATGTTTAGATTTGCACCTGCAGCTAGACATGTATCAGGCTGCACTTCTGCTTTCTGAAGTGGAAAAACAAGCTAAGATTATAGAAATTTCAGAACTGAACCAACAAATCCAAGCAAAGAATGAGGAGATGGATGAGATCATAGAAGAGCATGACCAAGCCTTATAGGATGCAGAGAATTTTGATTCTGATATGATCGAGGCTCAATATGAATTGGCAGCTTTCATGGAAGCTCATCTTTCCCGCATAGGCAATTGGGATGAGATTGACTTAGAGTATGGGGAATAGGTGGATGAGGAAATGGTGCATGCTGAAATTGACGTTGTAGAGATGGCATAACCAGAAGAACCAGACATGGAAGCAGAAGAGCCGGAAGACATAGACCGAGGAGGATACTAGTGATGAGGACTCCTCTGACTTGAGTTCGGACGACTCAAACACAGATGATGAGGACTCTGACATGGATACGGAGTAGATGGGTCACAACACTATGTGTTGTATTCATGTAATATATGTATCTCGAGTTCGGATGTAGGAGCATGTATCTTGCATAGTGTGTCCGCAACCGTAGCTAGGCATTGGCACATATATGTAAGAGTTAGTGTGATGTTGTCATTTTAACAACTATGTAATCATTCTTGAATCAATGAAAATGGTTGTCATTTCTAAAATTTTAAATTGTACCCCTTGCAATTTTATATCTTGTGCACATATATGTCTTTATGGATTATTTTTAAGTGATGACTAATGTGCAACAACATAAATTGCAGTATGGCGCATACTCAGAACCAGGATGATCCCGAGAGCTCGCAGCAGGGAGTTGCTGCACAGCCCACATTGGCGGAAATACTCGTTGCTGTTCTCACCCATCAGCAGGGTGATTCCGAGATGCTTTGCCAATTGGTGGAGAATACGTCCCACTTGGGTGGACGTGGAGGCAATCACAACTACAACCAGCCTTGTTAGTGCACGTACTCAGATTTTCTGGGTACTCATCCACCAATTTCAAGCGTGCCAGAGAGCCTCTGAACGTGGATCACTGGCTGTGTCAGACCGAGTTCAAGTTCGGTCTGCTGGATTGCATTGGGCACTAGAAAGTGCTATTTGCTGCCCAACAACTCTAGGGCCATGCTAGTGTCTGGTGGGTAAATTATGAAGCTTCTCGACCTGCTGGTTGTCGTGTTGAGTGGAATGAGTTCAAGACAGGATTCTGCACACATTTCATTCCCGCTGGCCTCATGCAGAGGAAATTTTAGGAATTCATAGATTTAAAACAAGGAGGGAGGAATGACCTCTAGTACTCTGAAACTTTCAACCATCTAGCACAGTATGATACTGAATATGTCATTACTGAGGATAAGAAGAGGTATGCATTCTTGCATGATATGAATGCCATGCTGAAGGAACATCTGACTTGGCAGGCAACCGACACATTTAATGATCTAGTCAATGCAGCTATTGTTCAAGAAGGTGCTATGCGCCAAGTTGAAGAAGAGGGTCACAAAAGGAAAGCCGCTGCTATTCCACAAGCTAAGGATCGTTCTGATTTACACGTCTTCCACTGGACAATGTTTTCGAGCATCCCCACAGCAAAAATTTCAGAGCCGGTACGCTCAGAACTATGTGAGGCCACCACAACAATAGAATTTCCCGCCTTGTGCACCATACCAGAAGCAAAATAATCAGAATCGTGCGCCCTATCAGCAGCAAGGAAATCATAATATTCGCTCCACAGCTTGGTAACCGTGGAGGCAACTATCCGTGTTAAAACTGTGGTCGTACCGGCCACTTTGCTAAGGAATGCACTACGCTCAAGCACAACAATAATGACAATCATAACCAGCGTCAGAACCAGGAAGAGTCTAAGAATACACCATCTCGTGGTGCCCAAGTCAACTACACCAATGCTGATGACATCCATTAGGGCGAACCTAGCTGACCGGTACGCTCTTGCTTTATCATTAGCCTATTCTTCTACTTTTTGATTCCGGAGTAACACATAGTTTTATTAGCAAAGCACGTGTACAAAGACATAATCTTCAAACCACTGCTATAGAAAAGTGATATACAGTTCGTTCCCTAGCTGGACAAATCCTTGCTAATCAAATAGTATACAAAGCTCCGCTAGAAATAAATCAAAAAGTTTACCTCACAAATTTTATCATGCTTAACAACTAGGATTGATCTCATCATAGGCATGATCTGGATGAAAACCCATTGAGCCTCATATCGTTCATCTAAACTCTCCCTTGCATGGCCGAGACACATTTTCGCTAAATGCCGATTCATCCAAAAATTGGGTTGTCTATCACTTGGAAGGGCAATCATTAGAAAATATTCCGGTCGTCTATGAGTACTCGAACGTGTTTCCCAAGGATATCTCTGGCCTCCCACCTGACCAAGATGTGGAATTTAAGATTGATTTTCAGCCAGGAACTTCTTTGGTATCCCGTCGACCGTATAAAATTGCTCTGGATGAGCTAGCTGAGTTGAAAAAGTAGTTGAATGAACTATGGAAAAAGGATTGATTCGCCCCAGTACTTGACCTTGGGGCTGTCCTGCTATTTTTGTGAAGAAGAAGGACAAGACTATACGCCTTGTTATCAATTATCGGCCGTTAAATGAAGTCACAATCAAGAATAAATACCCACTGCCTCGAATTGATATCCTTTTTGACAAATTGGTTGGTGTTAAGGCCTTTTCAAAGATTGAACTTCGTTCGGGTTATCACCAAATAAGGATTAGAGCAGAAGATATCTCGAAGACCGCTTTCACTACTAGATATGGATTATTCGAGTAACTAGTAATGTCATTTGGATTAACCAATGCTTCTACCCATTTCATGTATCTCAGGAATTCAATATTTATGCCAGAGTTAGACATGTTCATGGTAGTCTTTATTGATGACATTCTCATCTAGTCTAACTCCAAGGAAGAACATGCCAAACATCTTCGTATCGTTCTTCAATGTCTACGAGATCACAAGTTGTTTGCAAAATTCAGCAAGTGTGAATTTTGGTTGGATCATGTGCCGTTCCTTGGCCACATAGTTTCAGCTGAAGGCATCTCTGTAGACCCAAACAAAGTGCAAGATGTGCTAGATTGGAAACCGCCTAAATCAGTTTATCAAGTTCGCAGTTTCCTCGGATTGGCTTGATATTACCATAGGTTCATTCCTAAGTTTTCCCAGCTATCCAAACCCATCACAAGATTATTAAAAAATGATGCGAAGTATGAATGGGATATTAAGTGTGAAGAAGCATTCCATAAGTTGAAGGAATTATTAACCACTGCCCCAGTATTGGCTCAACCGGACATCACTAAGCTGTTCGACGTATATTGTAATGCATCTAGGACAGGACTTGGATGTGTACTTATGCAATATGGTTGTGTCATTGCCTACGCATCACGGCAATTGCAAAAGCATGAAGAGCACTATCCTACTCATGATTTAGAGCTAGCTGCAGTTGTGCTTGCACTAAAAATTTGGAGGCATTATTTGCTTGGAAATTTAGTGCATATTTACACAGATCATAAGAGCCTGAAATACATTTTTCCCGAAGCTGATTTGAACATGAGACAATGGCGGCGGCTGAAATTAATCAAGGACTACAATATGGAAATTCATTACCATCTCGGCAAGGCCAATGTAGTCGCTGACGCGTTAAGTAGAAAGATTCACTGTAATAACTTGGTGCTGGAATTTCAGGACAAGAGCAACAAAATAGTTAATTCAGAACCAAATCTTCATGTTATGCCCGCTTTAGTGATCAACAACCTTAGTATTCATTCCACCATTCGTGAAGAAGTCATTGCTGCACAAAAAAATGGCACGGGTATGAATTATATTCGCCAAAACATTAAGGATGGTAAAGCCAAGTGTTTTACACAACATTCTGATGGTACTCTATGGTTCAATAACCGTTTAGTAGTGCAAAAGGACCTTGAACTTCATCGGACAATTTTGGATGAAGCACATCAGTCCAAATATTCTATTCACCCGGGTAGTAATAAATTATATCAAGATCTGAAAAAGAATTGTTGGTGGACAAGAATGAAGCGAGAAGTTGCTCGATATGTCACAGAGTGCGATACTTACCAGAGGATTAAAGCAGACCATTTGAGACAGGCCAGATTAATTCAACCATTAAGTATTCCTGCCTAGAAATGGAAAGATATCAGCATGGATTTTATTGTTGCCCTTTCACTCACTTCACTTAAGCATGACTCGATTTGGGTCATTTTGGATAGACTCACAAAATCTGCTCATTTCGTACCAGTCAACATAGGTATAAGATAAAGCAATAAGCAGAGTTATACATATCAATAATCTTATGTCTACACAGAGTACCTAATACTATTATTTCTGATAGAGGATCGCAGTTCGTTGCTCATTTCTAGGAACATCTGCATGCATCCCTGGGTACACATTTAATTTGTAGTTCAGCTTACCACCCTGCTACCGATAGATAACTAGAGCGTGTCAACCAAATCTTGGAGGATATGCTCAGAGCATGTGTTTTAGCACATAGTGGTAACTGGGATGTGATGAGGACATCAACGACATACGAATAATGACGACGGAAGATGGCGCGCCAAACCAAGCTGTCACGCCTCCACCTCTCATCGTCGCGCCTCCTCGAGTTACGGATCCATCTTCTAACGAGACGACGACGCACAAGGGCCCAATCACTAGAGCTCGAGCCCAGGAATTGAAGACGGTTTTGATGCTAAGGAACGACGGCCCAGGATGATGTCGCCCGAAGGCCCACGTGGCCCAAGTCGCACGACTCCCTCTCCACCGCGCGCCTCTCCACTTCAGCCGGCCCTAGATGCCTCGTCCTCCCCCTATATAGTCAAGGGCTGCGCCCCTTGTAATCTTTGAGTTTTGTTTTAAGTTTAGCTTAGCTATACATCCGTCTGTCGACGTGAATTCAGAACTCCACCTTCGTGCAATACATCAGATTGCTCGCCTCTAATTCTTGCTCGTTCTTCGATTGCGCGTAAGAATTGATCCTCGTGATCAGGTTGATCTTGTTTACCGCAAGGTTAATATCCTCCGGAAGTTGGTTCAGCGATTGCATTGGCGCTTCGGCTTGCTCGTCGTAGTCGGATCGTGAGGGTCAACATCCACCAAATCGAAGTTATCTCCACTCGCCGAAAGATCGGGCACTCTACACCTATCAAGTGGTATCAGATTCCAGTGTTTCTCGGTGAGTTTTATCCAAGTCCACATAAACCAGAAACTACAAAAAAAAAGTTTACCCCAGTACGGTTTTGAGCCTTGCACTTTCGTTCAATAATTTGCATTGTTGAGTTTTTGTGCTTTCGCTTTTGATCGTTGCTGGTACACTGTGTTTCATCGTTTTCTTCCTATCATCGTCGTATCCCTCCGCCGTGCCGCGTGTTTTCACCATCACAGTTTGCTTTCCGCCGCATCTGTTTATCCCGTCTCGCTTGCCAAATTTATCCGCTGCACCGTGAGTCCGGGTCAATCACTGCCTCGACGATCGAGTCCTACTCGGTTACGTCGTGACCCGCTCGCCTCACTGATCGAGTCCTACTCGGTTACGTCGTGACCCGCTCGCCTCGCCCTGTGTTTAGTTCTGTTCGGTTTCGTGTGTCCCGCTCGCCTCGCTGATCGAGTCCTACTCGGTTACGTCGTGACCCGCTCGCCTTGCCCTGTGTTTAGTTCTGTTCGGTTTCGTGTGTCCCGCTCGCCTCGCTGATCGAATCTTTTTATTACCGTTCTACCCCTGCCTCAAAAACAAAAGTGCTTGTGCTTAATTGCTTATTTGAGGTCTCATTGTTTATATTTTCAGCAAAAAGTATTAAAAAAAAAGAGAAAAAAAAAGAAAAAAAAAAGAAAAAAAAAAGAGAAAAAAAAAAAGAAAAAAAAAGAGTAAAAAAAAGAGAGCGGCCGAGCAACACAGGCGACGCGTTCTTGCTGCACTTTGTTTTGATCCTTTTTTTTCCTTCCTCTTGCACTTGTACCGGCAGCAATCTTTTCGCGTTTAGCACCATTATTCAGCTTTGCAGTTATTGTTTGAATTGTGCTAACCCTTGGATTGAGTGCAGCCTCCTAGCCCCACAAATTTTCTACTACGAGCAGGTTTTTGTTTCACCACGCAATCGCTCCTCCAATCTTCCACCGGTTTTACCTGTGGTTGCAGATCACGCTTGCGTGCTTGGTAAGGACGGGTAAGAATTTGATAACAGCTTTTTGATTGAGCTTTTCACCCACCACTCACCTCTCGTTGTAGGATCCCGCTTTTTGTATTGCTTGTGTTTCTATGGCAGAAAACAGCTCGAAGTCGGAGGAGCTCACCCTCCAGGATGTCCAGGCACAGGTTGACGGTCTACAAAACGACATGAAGACGATGCACGAGAGACTTGACTCTACGGTCACTTCGTCGAATGAGCGTTTTGATCAACTGGACCTCGCTGATACGGCTGCCCGCACCACGCTCGCGACGATCATGACTCGTCTTGAGGCCATGTCGACGCAGCTTGGGACCATGACGACGCAGCTCACGGAGTTGCAACATGCACGTGACTACGGCGCCGACACCGAGCAGGACGACGACAATCGCCGTGGTCGTGCTCGTAGGGTACGTGTTCCTTTCTCTCTTGGCGCCTACTCTGATTTTGTAGATTGTGATGTTGTTCCAATGGAAGCATGCTCTTTGTTGCTTGGCCGTCCTTGGCAATATGATGTTGATAGTGTTCATCATGGTCGCTCCAATTATTATTCCTTCATGTTTAAGGGTCAGAAAATTGTTATTCATCCTATGACACCTGAACAAGTTCTTAAAGATGATATTGCTCGAGCGACAAAAGCTGCAAAATTGGTTACATCGCCTCCTGTTGCACCTGTTCAACATGAGATCAAATTGAATAACCCTATCTTGCTTGCTACACGTGCTGATTTTGATGAATTACATGATGCTAATCTGCTTTGCTATGCGCTAGTTTGCTCTCGTATGCTTGTTTCACTAGATGAGGCGCCTATGTTGCATATTCCACCTGTTGTTGCTAACCTTTTGCAGGACTATAAAGATGTTTTTCCCGCTGAATTGCCGCCGGGTCTTCCTCCTATTCGTGGCATAGAACATCAGATTGATTTAATTCCAGGCGCACAGCTTCCTAATCGCGCCCCGTACCGCACAAATCCTGAGGAGACGAAAGAAATTCAACGTCAAGTGCAGGCATTGCTTGATAAAGGTTACATTCGTGAGTCTCTCAGCCCTTGTTCGGTTCCTGTTTTGCTTGTTCCTAAGAAAGATGGTTCTTGGCGTATGTGTGTAGATTGTCGTGCAATTAACAATATTACAATTCGTTATCGATATCCTATACCACGCCTTGATGATATGCTTGATGAACTTAGTGGTGCCACAATTTTCTCTAAGGTTGATTTACGTAGTGGTTACCATCAAATAAGAATGAAATTAGGAGATGAATGGAAAACGGCTTTTAAAACTAAATTTGGCTTGTATGAATGGTTGGTTATGCCGTTTGGATTGTCTAATGCTCCTAGCACTTTTATGCGCTTAATGAATGAAGTTCTTCGGTCTTTCATTGGAATATTTGTTGTTGTCTATTTTGATGATATCCTTATATACAGCAAATCCATGAATGAGCATTTAGATCATTTGCGTGCTGTTTTTGATGCTTTGCGTGCTGCTCACTTGTTTGGGAACATGGAAAAATGCACTTTTTGCACGCAACGTGTTTCGTTTCTTGGATATGTTGTTACTCCACAGGGCATTGAGGTCGATAGCAGCAAGGTGGACGCCATTCAGAGTTGGCCCCAACCGACGACGGTCACACAGGTTCGCAGTTTTCTTGGTCTTGCAGGCTTCTATCGTCGTTTTGTGCGGGATTTCAGTTCTATTGCTGCACCATTACATGAGCTGACCAAGAAGGGTGCGCCATTTGAGTGGGGCGCACCACAAGACGACGCATTCAACACTTTAAAGGAACGGTTAACTCATGCTCCTCTCTTACAATTGCCTAATTTTGATAAAGTGTTTGAATTGGAATGTGATGCTAGTGGAATTGGTTTGGGTGCTGTTTTGTTGCAAGATCATAAACCCATTGCTTATTTTAGTGAGAAGTTAAGTGGTGCTGCTCTTAAATATTCCACTTATGATAAAGAACTTTATGCTTTAGTAAGAACTTTGCAAACATGGCAGCATTATTTATGGCCTCGCGAATTTATTATTTATTCTGATCATGAGGCTTTGAAACATATTAGAACCCAAACTAATCTCAATCGTCGTCATGCTAAATGGGTTGAATTTATTGAATCTTTTCCATACATCATTAAACATAAAAACGGGAAGGAAAATGTGATTGCCGATGCTTTGTCTCGTCGTTATATGATGCTGTCCCAATTAGACTTTAAAATCTTTGGTTTGCAAGCTTTGAAAGATCAATATGTGAATGATGCTGATTTTCATGATATTATGATGCATTGTAAGGATGGCAAACCTTGGGGCAAATTTCATATGCAGGATGGGTTCCTGTTTCGTGCTAACAAGCTGTGTATTCCAGCTAGCTCGGTTCGTCTTTTGTTGTTACAGGAGGCGCATGGAGGTGGTCTTATGGGTCACTTCGGAGTTTTCAAGACACATGAGGTGTTGGCCGACCATTTCTTTTGGCCACGGATGCGCCGTGATGTTGAGCGCTTTGTTGCACGCTGTACCACATGTCAAAAAGCTAAATCTCGTTTGGCTAATCATGGTTTGTATATGCCCTTGCCTGTTCCCTCTTCTCCTTGGCTTGATATTTCGATGGATTTTGTTTTGGGATTGCCTCGCACTAAGAAGGGGAGGGACAGTATTTTTGTGGTTGTTGATCGTTTCTCTAAAATGGCTCACTTTATACCTTGTCATAAAACTGATGATGCCTCAAATGTTGCTGAATTGTTCTTCAGAGAGATTGTTAGATTGCATGGAATTCCTAAAACAATTGTCTCTGATCGTGATGCTAAGTTTCTTAGTCATTTTTGGCGTTCTCTTTGGAATAAATTAGGAACTCAGCTGCTGTTTAGTACTACTTGTCATCCTCAAACTGATGGGCAAACTGAGGTAGTAAATAGAACTTTGTCTGCTATGCTTAGAGCTGTTTTAGATAAAAATTTGAGACGCTGGGAAGATTGTTTACCTCATGTTGAATTTGCTTATAATCGTGCTACACATTCTGCCACTAAGTTGTGTCCTTTTGAGGTTGTTTATGGCTATGTTCCTAAGGCGCCTATTGATTTGTTTGCTATTGATGCTGAGGATGAACCACATCTTGATGCTCTTGCTCATATTGATCACATGAAACAATTGCATGAAGAAACACAATACAACATTACCATTGCTAATAAAAAGTATCAAGTTGCTGGTAGTAAAGGTAGAAAACATATTTCTTTTGAACCTGGTGATTTGGTTTGGTTGCACTTGCGTAAAGATAGATTTCCTACTTTGCGTCGTTCTAAACTGATGCCTCGTGCTGCTGGTCCTTTTAAAGTGCTAACCAAGATTAACGATAATGCTTATGTTCTTGACTTGCCCATGGAGTTTGGTGTTTCCACTAGTTTTAATGTTGCAGATTTGAAACCATACTTGGGTGAGGATGATGAGTTGCCGTCGAGGACGACTTCACTTCAAGAAGGGGAGGATGATGAGGACATCAACGACATACGAATAATGACGACGGAAGATGGCGCGCCAAACCAAGCTGTCACGCCTCCACCTCTCCTCGTCGCGCCTCCTCGAGTTACGGATCCATCTTCTAACGAGACGACGACGCACAAGGGCCCAATCACTAGAGCTCGAGCCCAGGAATTGAAGACGGTTTTGATGCTAAGGAACGACGGCCCAGGATGATGTCGCCCGAAGGCCCACGTGGCCCAAGTCGCACGACTCCCTCTCCACCGCGCGCCTCTCCACTTCAGCCGGCCCTAGATGCCTCGTCCTCCCCCTATATAGTCAAGGGCTGCGCCCCTTGTAATCTTTGAGTTTTGTTTTAAGTTTAGCTTAGCTATACATCCGTCTGTCGACGTGAATTCAGAACTCCACCTTCGTGCAATACATCAGATTGCTCGCCTCTAATTCTTGCTCGTTCTTCGATTGCGCGTAAGAATTGATCCTCGTGATCAGGTTGATCTTGTTTACCGCAAGGTTAATATCCTCCGGAAGTTGGTTCAGCGATTGCATTGGCGCTTCGGCTTGCTCGTCGTAGTCGGATCGTGAGGGTCAACATCCACCAAATCGAAGTTATCTCCACTCGCCGAAAGATCGGGCACTCTACACCTATCAGGATGAGTACCTACCGTATGCCGAATTTCCTTACAACAACAGTGATCAGGAAAGTGTGAAAATGTCACCGTTTGAAGCACTTTATGGTCAAAGTTGCCGAACACCATTGATCTGGTATGAACCTGGAGAAAGAGTTACTTTTGGTCCAGATCTTGAAAAGGACGCCGAGAAAAAGGTTTGCACCATTCAGGCAAATCTTACAGCTGCAAAGTGCCGTCAGGAAAAATATGCAAACCGACGATGCAGACCACTCCATTTTAGTGAGAATGACCATGTCTATCTTTGAGTATCACCTATAAAAGGTATACAACGATTTGGAATGAGAGGAAAATTAGCTCCCCGCTATGTTGGCCCATTCAAGATTCTGGAACAATATGGACCCAAAGCGTACAAGCTAGAATTACTTGCTAAGTTATCTGGAGTTCCTAACATTTTTCATGTCTCACAACTGAAATGGTGTCTCAAACCACCGATTGATGTTATCTTGGAAAATTTTGATCATCTTCAACCGGACCTCATATACTCCGAACAACCGATAAAAATCCTCGATACAAAGGAATGCGTAACCCGTAAACGAACACTCAAATTCTATAAAGTGCAATGGAGTAATCATTCAGAGGATGAATCTACTTGGGAATTTGAGGAATTTCTGAGTACTCATTACCCAGAATTTTTGTCATTATTCTTAGGTTTAGTTTAATTACCGCTGTTTCCTTTAGTTTGCCTTGAGGGACCAGAGCCCATAAATATTTTGAGGGACCAATGTGTGAAATCCCATTTCAATTGGACCTAGGGAAGTATTTGCAAATCTTGCTATTTTCTTCCTCCCGCGCCCAGCCAAACTGACCACACGCGCGTGCACATTTTTCTTGCCCCTGCTCTGCTTCCCTGCTTCCCGGATTCGCCGCGCCTGCCTGCCTCGCTGAGCCGGCCTGCATCATCACCATTGCCCGTCTTCTGCCATGCCCACACATCACTTTGTATCCTTCGCTTGCTGCCGCCATTGCCGCAGCAACGGCCTGCTGCCCCATGCGCGCTCAAGTCGGCCTGACCTTGACCAAGACCAAAATGATGCGTGCCCCACCCCCAGTCCCGACCACCCGTGTCCGCGGTCCTGCCATTGTTTATAAGCGAGCACCCCGGTCCCATTTTTCCCTCCCCTACTTATGCTGTTGCTGAGCTCGAGCTCGAACTCAAGTGCTAGTGACTCCAGGGCCTCCCTGGCCAAACCCAAGCCATCAATAGCCCCGTGCAAAACCCCACTGCCTTACCTCACCATCGCCTAGCAAAACCGTGAACGAATTGGTCGAATTCGATCAAATATCAGTGAGCAACCTCCCGCGGGTTTCTGGGGATTGATCATCAAATTCGAAAACTCCGGTAAGGATCTCCGCCTAGCTTTCCTCGCGCGTTTGTGCAACCCCTTGCCGCTTCACCCTGACCTTCCTGTGCCCGATTGTCGATGCGAGGGGCTGGCATTGGGTCTTCTTCCCTGACTCTGCTCCGATGCCAGCAAGAACCGATCCACTGCTAGACGAGCTCAACCTCCCGGTCCTTCTTGTCGCAAGTGAATTTGACATCGGTGTTGGCAGCCAATAAAGTCTAAACATCGGCTGCCAACCAGTCGAGAAATGCAAGGTAAAGGCCTAAGATGAAAAAATATTTGTTTAAACTAATAAGTTTGCACGGGTTTTGGTGATATATGTGTTTGCAGGTATAAAAGAGCCAAAATATGCAAAAACATGAAGAAACACCCCGTCAGCCGATCACCACTTTGGAACAGTCATTTTCACCGGCCGACAGGGTCGTTTACGGCTGAAATCAGCATCAGCACCCAACCGATTCTGCAAAATACTCCATCATGATGCCGTTTTCTCCTCCCGGACTAAGACACGTGAAATGTGGTGAAGGAAAGAAGGCCATCAAGTGGCCTAATCGAGAGAGGTCAAGGGACAACCCAACAAGGGATCGGCACCCGACCAAGGCCGCTGCCCGGCCACCCTTGCCGCCCGGCCTAGGTTTGCCACCCAGGTTTGCCAGCCGATGAGGCCCATGAGGCCTACCGCCCGCGAAAGGAAGAGTCAGTAGAAATCGACCCAACAACCGCATTCAAGACACAATCCAAGCCATCGAGAGAAGGTCAGTTGGGGAACTGACACGATCCAAGGGCCGCCAGGCCTTGCCTGCTGCCCGGTGGTGCATGCCGCCCGACAGGCCTGACCGCCCGGCCTTGCCCATCGCCCGGCGGACCGACTTTGGCCTACCTACTCTACTCCACCTACAAGTTCTCCCTTGCCCATTACCACCTATAAATAGAGGGGAAATTTGGCAGAACAAAGATCATCAACGAAGCAACACATCAAGGAGTCCATTTCCCACTACTTGTGCTACTTAGTAGAGTAGGTTAGTTAGTCGGAAGTTAGAGTCTAGTCGAGAGCATCGCTCGAGATTACGAAATTGTCTTGGAGTCTTGGTATGAGCTCTCTTGTATGTTTTCTATTTTTGTAAGACCTATCTTTTATCAATATAAATATCTTTTCTTTTATATCTTGTCAAGTATTTATTTTAATTTAATCATTTCCTCAAGTTACAATCATCAGGAAGAAACATTGTTGCGTAGTTCACGGGTTTCCCGGCTAGGATTTAATTAATTTTAGTTCTTTCTAGGACTTAGACTTGGTTATTTCTCGGCTATTCTTCTGCTAGGCCAACGAAAGAATATCTAGTGAAGGCGTAGGCATGCTGCCTAAGTTAACGCTAGCTGGATTTCCATTCGTCCCCATGGGCTGTGTGGTAGGGGGTAGGTGGTGACAGTCCTGTCCGTCCCTTTAGTAATCCACCACGTTCGGGAAGTCTCAAGGAGGGTTGTCTAGCAATAGCGTACCCACTAGTACAGAGGTAAGTTACTGACCCATATTAGTGTATTATTTTCTTGCCCTGAAGTGAGCTAACAGGTGAAAGACTCGAGGCTGTACCAAGAAATTGGTGTAAGCGCTCAACCCGCGTAACTAGGATTTGACATGATAGGTGTAGAGTGCCCGGTCTTTCGGCGAGTGGAGGTAACTTCGATTTAGTGGATGTTGACCCTCACGATCCGACTACGACGAGCAAACCGAAGTGCCAATGCAATCGCTGAACCAACTTCCGGAGGATATTAACCTCGCGGTAAACAAGATCAACCTGATCACAAGGATTAATTCTTACGCGCAATTGAAGAACGAGCAAGAATTAGAGGCGAGCAATCTGATGTATTGCACGAAGGTGGAGTTCTGAATTCACGTCGAGAGTTGGATGTATAGCTAAGCTAAACTTAAAACAAAACTCGAAGATTACAAGGGGCGCAGCCCTTGACTGTATAGGGGGAGGACGAGGCATCTAGGGCCGGCTGATGTGGAGAGGCGCGCGGTGGAGAGGGAGTCGTGCGACTTGGGCCACGTGGGCCTTCGGGCGACATCTTCCTGGGCCGTCGTTCCTTAGCATCAAAACCGACTTCAATTCCTGGGCTCGAGCTCTAGTGATTGGGCCCTTGTACGTCGTCGTCTCGTTAGAAGATGGATCCGTAACTCGAGGAGGCGCGACGACGAGAGGTGGAGGCGTGATAGCTTGGTTTGGCGCGCCATCTTCCGTCGTCATTATTCGTATGTCGTTGATGTCCTCATCATCCTCCCCTTCTTGAAGTGAAGTCGTCCTGGACGGCAACTCATCATCCTCACCCAAGTATGGTTTCAAATCTGCAACATTAAAACTAGTGGAAACACCAAACTCCATGGGCAAGTCAAGAACATAAGCATTATCGTTAATCTTGGTTAGCACTTTAAAAGGACCAGCAGCACGAGGCATCAGTTTAGAACGACGCAAAGTAGGAAATCTATCTTTACGCAAGTGCAACCAAACCAAATCACCAGGTTCAAAAGAAATATGTTTTCTACCTTTACTACCAGCAACTTGATACTTTTTATTAGCAATGGCAATGTTGTGTTGTGTTTCTTCATGCAATTGTTTCATGTGATCAATATGAGCAAGAGCATCAAGATGTGGTTCATCTTCAGCATCAATAGCAACCAAATCAATAGGCGCCTTAGGAACATAGCCATAAACAACCTCAAAAGGACACATCTTAGTGGCAGAATGTGTAGCACGATTATAAGCAAATTCAACATGAGGTAAACAATCTTCCCAACGTCTCAAATTTTTATCTAAAACAGCTCTAAGCATAGCAGACAAAGTTCTATTTACTACCTCAGTTTGCCCATCAGTTTGAGGATGACAAGTAGTACTAAACAGCAGCTTAGTTCCTAATTTATTCCAAAGAGAACGCCAAAAATGACTAAGAAACTTAGCATCACGATCAGAGACAATTGTTTTAGGAATTCCATGCAATCTAACAATCTCTCTAAAGAACAATTCAGCAACATTTGAGGCATCATCAGTTTTATGACAAGGTATAAAGTGAGCCATTTTAGAGAAACGATCAACAACCACAAAAATATTGTCCCTCCCCTTCTTAGTGCGAGGCAATCCCAAAATAAAATCCATCGAAATATCATGCCAAGGAGAAGAGGGAACAGGCAAGGGCATATACAAACCATGATTACCCAAACGAGATTTAGCTTTTTGACATGTAGTACAGCGTGCAACAAGGCGCTCAACATCACGGCGCATCCGTGGCAATAAGAAATGGTCGGCCAACACCTCATGTGATAGGTGTAGAGTGCCCGATCTTTCGGCGAGTGGAGATAACTTCGATTTGGTGGATGTTGACCCTCACGATCCGACTACGACGAGCAAGCCGAAGCGCCAATGCAGTCGCTGAACCAACTTCTGGAGGATATTAACCTTGTGGTAACCAAGATCAACCTGATCACGAGGATCAATTCTTACGCGCAATCGAAGAACGAGCAAGAATTAGAGGCGAGCAATCTGATGTATTGCACGAAGGTGGAGTTCTGAATTCACGTCGAGAGACGGATGTATAGCTAAGCTAAACTTAAAACAAAAATCAAAGATTACAAGGGGCGCAGCCCTTGACTATATAGGGGGAGGACGAGGCATCTAGGGCCGGCTGAAGTGGAGAGGCGCGCGGTGGAGAGGGAGTCGTGCGACTTGGGCCACGTGGGCCTTCGGGTGACATCATCCTGGGCCGTCGTTCCTTAGCATCAAAACCGTCTTCAATTCCTGGGCTCGAGCTCTAGTGATTGGGCCCTTGTACGTCGTCGTCTCGTTAGAAGATGGATCCGTAACTCGAGGAGGCGCGACGACGGGAGGTGGAGGCGTGACAGCTTGGTTTGGCGCGCCATCTTCCGTCGTCATTATTCGTATGTCGTTGATGTCCTCATCATCCTCCCCTTCTTGAAGTGAAGTCGTCCTCGACGGCAACTCATCATCCTCACCCAAGTATGGTTTCAAATCTGCAACATTAAAACTAGTGGAAACACCAAACTCCATGGGCAAGTCAAGAACATAAGCATTATCGTTAATCTTGGTTAGCACTTTAAAAGGACCAGCAGCACGAGGCATCAGTTTAGAACGACGCAAAGTAGGAAATCTATCTTTACGCAAGTGCAACCAAACCAAATCACCAGGTTCAAAAGAAATATGTTTTCTACCTTTACTACCAGCAACTTGATACTTTTTATTAGCAATGGTAATGTTGTGTTGTGTTTCTTCATGCAATTGTTTCATGTGATCAATATGAGCAAGAGCATCAAGATGTGGTTCATCCTCAGCATCAATAGCAAACAAATCAATAGGCGCCTTAGGAACATAGCCATAAACAACCTCAAAAGGACACAACTTAGTGGCAGAATGTGTAGCACGATTATAAGCAAATTCAACATGAGGTAAACAATCTTCCCAGCGTCTCAAATTTGTATCTAAAACAGCTCTAAGCATAGCAGACAAAGTTCTATTTACTACCTCAGTTTGCCCATCAGTTTGAGGATGACAAGTAGTACTAAACAGCAGCTTAGTTCCTAATTTATTCCAAAGAGAACGCCAAAAATGACTAAGAAACTTAGCATCAGGATCAGAGACAATTGTTTTAGGAATTCCATGCAATCTAACAATCTCTCTAAAGAACAATTCAGCAATATTTGAGGCATCATCAGTTTTATGACAAGGTATAAAGTGAGCCATTTTAGAGAAACGATCAACAACCACAAAAATACTGTCCCTCCCCTTCTTAGTGCGAGGCAATCCCAAAACAAAATCCATCGAAATATCAAGCCAAGGAGAAGAGGGAACAGGCAAGGGCATATACAAACCATGATTACCCAAACGAGATTTAGCTTTTTGACATGTGGTACAGCGTGCAACAAGGCGCTCAACATCACGGCGCATCCGTGGCCAAAAGAAATGGTCGGCCAACACCTCATGTGTCTTGAAAACTCCGAAGTGACCCATAAGACCACCTCCATGCGCCTCCTGTAACAACAAAAGACGAACCGAGCTAGCAGGAATACACAGCTTGTTAGCACGAAACAGGAACCCATCCTGCATATCAAATTTGCCCCAAGGTTTCCCATCCTTACAATGCATCATAATATCATGAAAATCAGCATCATTCACATATTGATCTTTCAAAGCTTGCAAACCAAAGATTTTAAAGTCTAATTGGGACAGCATCATATAACGACGAGACAAAGCATCGGCAATCACATTTTCCTTCCCGTTTTTATGTTTAATGATGTATGGAAAAGATTCAATAAATTCAACCCATTTAGCATGACGACGATTCAGATTAGTTTGGGTTCTAATATGTTTCAAAGCCTCATGATCAGAATGAATAATAAATTCGCGAGGCCATAAATAATGCTGCCATGTTTGCAAAGTTCTTACTAAAGCATAAAGTTCTTTATCATAAGTGGAATATTTAAGAGCAGCACCACTTAACTTCTCACTAAAATAAGCAATGGGTTTATGATCTTGCAACAAAACAGCACCCAAACCAATTCCACTAGCATCACATTCCAATTCAAACACTTTATCAAAATTAGGCAATTGTAAGAGAGGAGCATGAGTTAACCGTTCCTTTAAAGTGTTGAATGCGTCGTCTTGTGGTGCGCCCCACTCAAATGGCGCACCCTTCTTGGTCAGCTCATGTAATGGTGCAGCAATAGAACTGAAATCCCGCACAAAACGACGATAGAAGCCTGCAAGACCAAGAAAACTGCGAACCTGTGTGACCGTCGTCGGTTGGGGCCAACTCTCAATGGCGTCCACCTTGCTGCTATCGACCTCAATGCCCTGTGGAGTAACAACATATCCAAGAAACGAAACACGTTGCGTGCAAAAAGTGCATTTTTCCATGTTCCCAAACAAGTGAGCAGCACGCAAAGCATCAAAAACAGCACGCAAATGATCTAAATGCTCATTCATGGATTTGCTGTATATAAGGATATCATCAAAATAGACAACAACAAATATTCCAATGAAAGACCGAAGAACTTCATTCATTAAGCGCATAAAAGTGCTAGGAGCATTAGACAATCCAAACGGCATAACCAACCATTCATACAAGCCAAATTTAGTTTTAAAAGCCATTTTCCATTCATCTCCTAATTTCATTCTTATTTGATGGTAACCACTACGTAAATCAACCTTAGAGAAAATTGTGGCACCACTAAGTTCATCAAGCATATCATCAAGGCGTGGTATAGGATATCGATAACGAATTGTAATATTGTTAATTGCACGACAATCTACACACATACGCCAAGAACCATCTTTCTTAGGAACAAGCAAAACAGGAACCGAACAAGGGCTGAGAGACTCATGAATGTAACCTTTATCAAGCAATGCCTGCACTTGACGCTGAATTTCTTTCGTCTCCTCAGGATTTGTGCGGTACGGGGCGCGATTAGGAAGCTGTGCGCCTGGAATTAAATCAATCTGATGTTCTATGCCACGAATAGGAGGAAGACCCGGTGGCAATTCAGCGGGAAAAACATCTTTATAGTCCTGCAAAAGGTTAGCAACAACAGGTGGAATATGCAACATAGGCGCCTCATCTAGTGAAACAAGCATACGAGAGCAAACTAGCGCATAGCAAAGCAGATTAGCATCATGTAATTCATCAAAATCAGCACGTGTAGCAAGCAAGATAGGGTTATTCAATTTGATCTCATGTTGAACAGGTGCAACAGGAGGCGATGTAACCAATTTTGCAGCTTTTGTCGCTCGAGCAATATCATCTTTAAGAACTTGTTCAGGTGTCATAGGATGAATAACAATTTTCTGACCCTTAAACATGAAGGAATAATAATTGGAGCGACCATGATGAACACTATCAACATCATATTGCCAAGGACGGCCAAGCAACAAAGAGCATGCTTCCATTGGAACAACATCACAATCTATAAAATCAGAATAGGCGCCAAGAGAGAAAGGAACACGTACCGAGCGCGTTACCTTTATTTTGCCGCCATCATTGAGCCATTGAACGTGATAAGGATGTGGATGCTTCCTTGTTGGCAATGACAACTGCTCCACCAATGTCGTACTAGCCAAATTGTTGCAACTGCCACCATCGATGATTATACGGACCGCTCGTTCTTGCACAACGCCTTTGATATGAAAAATGTTGTGGCGCTGATGCTTTTCATCCTGAACGACCTGTGTACTAAGAACACGCTGCACAACAAGAGTGGCATACCTGTCGGCGGCACTAGAGTCGACATGAAGCTCCGTATTATCTGCATGATTAGTGGCAAGCATAGTCTGCTGAATATCCTCAGAATCACTAGCAGAAGAATACCCACCGTCGTCACGAATCAACATAGTTCGTTTATTTGGACAATCACGTATCACATGACCAAATCCTCGGCAACGGTGACACTGAATATCACGAGCTCGTCCAGACGACGAGGAGGACGGCACGAACGAGGCAGATTTGGCCGTGGATGGAGCACTCGACTTGGACGTGGTCGAGGAGTGGTCGCGCGACGTGGAAGGAGGTGTCGACCGTGGAGCTGAAGGCGTCTTGGACCCTACAAAAATGTTAGGTCTTGACGAAGATTGTCGATCCTGCACTTCACGTTCAGCTTTACAAGCATATTCAAATAAGGTGGTCATATCATCATAATGCTTATAATCAAGAATATTCTGAATTTCACGATTTAACCCACCCCTAAAGCGAGCCATAGCAGCATCATCCAGTTCAACTAAACCACAGCGAGTCATACCCTTTTGCAAAGCTTGATAATAATCCTCTACGGAAAGTGAACCTTGTTGAAAACGCTGCATTTGATTAAGCAAATCTCTAGCATAATATGACGGCACAAAACGATGACGCATAGCAGCTTTTAATGCCGTCCAAGTGGCTGGAATATTATCAGGATATCTTTGTCTATACTCATGCCACCAAAGTAAAGCAAATTCAGTAAATTCACTAATAGCAGCCTTAACTTGTAAATTAGCAGGAATATCATGGCATGCAAATTTTTGTTCAACCTCTAATTCCCAATCAAGATAAGCACCCGGATCATATTTGCCATTAAAAGTGGGAATACGAAATTTTATTTTGGCAAAAGAATCATTAATAGGAACACGTACCCTACGAGCACGACCACGGCGATTGTCGTCGTCCTGCTCGGTGTCGGCGCCGTAGTCACGTGCATGTTGCAACTCCGTGAGCTGCGTCGTCATGGTCCCAAGCTGCGTCGACATGGCCTCAAGACGAGTCATGATCGTCGCGAGCGTGGTGCGGGCAGCCGTATCAGCGAGGTCCAGTTGATCAAAACGCTCATTCGACGAAGTGACCGTAGAGTCAAGTCTCTCGTGCATCGTCTTCATGTCGTTTTGTAGACCGTCAACCTGTGCCTGGACATCCTGGAGGGTGAGCTCCTCCGACTTCGAGCTGTTTTCTGCCATAGAAACACAAGCAATACAAAAAGCGGGATCCTACAACGAGAGGTGAGTGGTGGGTGAAAAGCTCAATCAAAAAGCTGTTATCAAATTCTTACCCCTCCTTACCAAGCACGCAAGCGTGAACTGCAACCACAGGTAAAACCGGTGGAAGATTGGAGGAGCGATTGCGTGGTGAAACAAAAACCTGCTCGTAGTAGAAAATTTGTGGGGCTAGGAGGCTGCACTCAATCCAAGGGTTAGCACAATTCAAACAATAACTGCAAAGCTGAATAATGGTGCTAAACGCGAAAAGATTGCTGCCGGTACAAGTGCAAGAGGAAGGAAAAAAAAGGATCAAAACAAAGTGCAGCAAGAACGCGTCGCCTGTGTTGCTCGGCCGCTCTTTTTTTTTTCTCTTTTTTTTTCTTTCTTTTTTTTTCTCTTTTTTTTCTTTTTTTTTCTTTTTTTTCTCTTTTTTTTAATACTTTTTGCTGAAAATATAAACAATGAGACCTCAAATAAGCAATTAAGCACAAGCACTTTTTTTTTCTCTTTGTTTTTTCTTTTTTTTTCTCTTTTTTTTCCTTTTTTTTCTCTTTTTTTTTAATACTTTTTTGCTGAAAATATAAAAAATGAGACCTCAAATAAGCAATTAAGCACAAGCACTTTCTCTCTCTCTCTCTCTCTCTCTCTCTCTCTAGAGTAGGAACAAACGAAACCGAGCAGAAAGAAACACAGGGCGAGGCGAGCGGGTCACGATGTAACCGAGTAGGATTCGATCAGCGAGGCGAGCGGGACACACGAAACCGAACAGAAACAAACACAGGGCGAGGCGAGCGGGTCACGACGTAACCGAGTAGGACTCGATCAGTGAGGCGAGCGGGTCACGACGTAACCGAGTAGGACTCGATCGTCGAGGCAGTGATTGACCCGGACTCACGGTGCAGCGGATAAATTTGGCAAGCGAGACGGGATAAACAGATGCGGCGGAAAGCAAACTGTGATGGTGAAAACACGCGGCACGGTGGAGGGATACGACGATGATAGGAAGAAAACGATGAAACACAGTGTACCAACAACGATCAAAAGCGAAAGCACAAAAACTCAACAACGCAAATTATTGAACGAAAGTGCGAGGCTCAAAACCGTACTAGGGTAAACTTTTTTTTTTGTAATTTTTGGTTTATGTGGACTTGGATAAAACTCACCGAGAAACACTGGAATCTGATACCACTTGATAGGTGTAGAGTGCCCGATCTTTCGGCGAGTGGAGATAACTTCGATTTGGTGGATGTTGACCCTCACGATCCGACTACGACGAGCAAGCCGAAGCGCCAATGCAATCGCTGAACCAACTTCCGGAGGATATTAACCTTGCGGTAAACAAGATCAACCTGATCACGAGGATCAATTCTTATGCGCAATCGAAGAACGAGCAAGAATTAGAGGCGAGCAATCTGATGTATTGCACGAAGGTGGAGTTCTGAATTCACATCGAGAGACGGATGTATAGCTAAGCTAAACTTAAAACAAAACTCAAAGATTACAAGGGGCGTAGCCCTTGACTATATAGGGGGAGGACGAGGCATCTAGGGCCGGCTGAAGTGGAGAGGCGCGCGGTGGAGAGGGAGTCGTGCGACTTGGGCCACGTGGGCCTTCGGGTGACATCATCCTGGGCCGTCGTTCCTTAGCATCAAAATCGTCTTCAATTCCTGGGCTCGAGCTCTAGTGATTGGGCCCTTGTACGTCGTCGTCTCGTTAGAAGATGGATCCGTAACTCGAGGAGGCGCGACGACGAGAGGTGGAGGCGTGACAGCTTGGTTTGGCGCGTCATCTTCCGTCGTCATTATTCGTATGTCGTTGATGACCTCATCAGAGCTCCTCCAACTTCGAGCTGTTTTCTGCCATAGAAACACAAGCAATACAAAAAAAGCGGGATCCTACAACGAGAGGTGAGTGGTGGATGAAAAGCTCAATCAAAAATCTGTTATCAAATTCTTACCCGTCCTTACCAAGCACGCAAGCGTGAACTGCAACCACAGGTAAAACCGATGGAAGATTGGAGGAGCGATTGCGTGGTGAAACAAAAACCTGCTCGTAGTAGAAAATTTGTGGGGCTGGGAGGCTGCACTCGATCCAAGGGTTAGCACAATTCAAACAATAACTGCAAAGCTGAATAATGGTGCTAAACGTGAAAAGATTGCTGCCGGTACAAGTGCAAGAGGAAGGAAGAAGGATCAAGACAAAGTGCAGCAAGAACGCGTCGCCTGTGTTGCTCGGCCGCTCTTTTTTTTTCTCTTTTTTTTCTTTCTTTTTTCTCTCTTTTTTTTATACTTTTTGCTGAAAATATAAACAATGAGACCTCAAATAAGCAATTAAGCACAAGCGCTTTTTTTAGGCAGGGGTAGAACGGTAATTAAAAGAACCAGCGAACACACGAAACCGAACAGAACCAGCGAGGCGAGCGGGTCACGACGTAACCGAGTAGGACTCGATCAGCGAGGCGAGCGGGTCACGACGTAACCGAGTAGGACTCGATCAGCGAGGCGAGCGGGTCACGACGTAACCGAGTAGGACTCGATCAGCGAGGCGAGTGGGTCACGACGTAACCGAGTAGGACTCAATCGACGAGGCAGTGATTGACCCGGACACACGGTGCAGCGGAAAAACTTGGCAAGCGATCGGCTGACCACAACTTGGCAAGCGAGACGGGGTAAACAGATGCAGCGGAAAGCAAACTGTGGTGATGAAAACACGCGACACGGCTAAAGGATATGACGATGATAGGAAGAAAACGATAAAACACAGTGTACCTGCAACGATCAAAAGCGAAAGCACAAAAACTCAACAACGCAAATTATTGAACGAAAGTGCGAGGCTCAAAACCGTACTGGGGTAAACTTTTTTTTTTTGTAGTTTTCAGTTTATGTGGACTTGGATAAACTCACCGAGAAACACTGGAATCTGATACCACTTGATAGGTGCAGAGTGCCCGATCTTTCGGCGAGTGGAGATGATAGGTGTAGAGTGCCCGATCTTTCGGCGAGTGGAGATAACTTCGATTTAGTGGATGTTGACCCCAACGATCCGACTACGACGAGCAAGCCGAAGCGCCAATGCAATCACTGAACCAACTTCCGGAAGATATTAACCTTGCGTTAAACAAGATCAACCTGATCACGAGGATCAATTCTTACGCGCAATCGAAGAACGAGCAAGAATTAGAGGCGAGCAATCTGATGTATTGCACGAAGGTGGAGTTCTGAATTCACATCGAGAGACGGATGTATAGCTAAGCTAAACTTAAAACAAAACTCAAAGATTGCAAGGGGCGCAGCCCTTGACTAAATAGGGGGAGGACGAGGCATCTAGGGCCGGCTGAAGTGGAGAGGCGCGCGGTGGAGAGGGAGTCGCGCGACTTGGGCACGTGGGCCTTCGAGCGGCGTCATCCTGGGCCATCATTCCTTAGCATCAAAACCGTCTTCAATTTCTGGGCTCGAGCTCTAGTGATTGGGCCCTTGTACGTCATCGTCTCGTTAGAAGATGGATCCGTAACTCGAGGAGGCGCGACGACGAGAGGTGGAGGCGTGACAGCTTGGTTTGGCGCGCCATCTTCCGTCGTCATTATTCGTATGTCGTTGATGTCCTCATCAGGAGATAACTTCGATTTGGTGGATGTTGACCCTCACGATCCGACTACGACGAGCAAGCCGAAGCGCCAATGCAATCGCTGAACCAACTTCCGGAGGATATTAACCTTGCGGTAAACAAGATCAACCTGATCACGAGGATCAATTCTTACGCGCAATCGAAGAACGAGCAAGAATTAGAGGCGAGCAATCTGATATATTGCACGAAGGTGGAGTTCTGAATTCACGTCGAGAGACGGATGTATAGCTAAGCTAAACGTAAAACAAAACTCAAAGATTGGAAGGGGCACAGCCCTTGACTAAATAGGGGGAGGACGAGGCATCTAGGGCCGGCTGAAGTGGAGAGGTACGCGGTGGAGAGGGAGTCGCGCGACTTGGGCCATGTGGGCCTTCGGGCGGCGTCATCCTGGGCCGTCGTTCCTTAGCATTAAAACCGTCTTCAATTCCTGGGCTCGAGCTCTAGTGATTGGGCCCTTGTACGTCGTCGTCTCGTTAGAAGATGGATCCGTAACTCGAGGAGGCGCGACGACGTGAGGTGGAGGCGTGACAACTTGGTTTGGCGCGCCATCTTCCATCATCATTATTCGTATGTCGTTGATGTCCTCATCATCCTCCCCTTCTTGAAGTGAAGTCGTCCTCGACGGCAACTCATCATCGTCACCCAAGTATGGTTTCAAATCTGCAACATTAAAACTAGTGGAAACACCAAACTCCATGGGCAAGTCAAGAACATAAGCATTATCGTTAATCTTGGTTAGCACTTTAAAAGGACCAGCAGCACGAGGCATCAGTTTAGAACGACGCAAAGTAGGAAATCTATCTTTACGCAAGTGCAACCAAACCAAATCACCAGGTTCAAAAGAAATATGTTTTCTACCTTTACTACCAGCAACTTGATACTTTTTATTAGCAATGGCAATGTTGTGTTGTGTTTCTTCATGCAATTGTTTCATGTGATCAATATGAGCAAGAGCATCAAGATGTGGTTCATCTTCAGCATCAATAGCAAACAAATCAATAGGCGCCTTAGGAACATAGCCATAAACAACCTCAAAAGGACACATCTTAGTGGCAGAATGTGTAGCACGATTATAAGAAAATTCAACATGAGGTAAACAATCTTTCCAACGTCTCAAATTTTTATCTAAAACAGCTCTAAGCATAGCAGACAAAGTTCTATTTACTACCTCAGTTTGCCCATCAGTTTGAGGATGACAAGTAGTACTAAACAGCAGCTTAGTTCCTAATTTATTCCAAAGAGAACGCCAAAAATGACTAAGAAACTTAGCATCACGATCAGAGACAATTGTTTTAGGAATTCCATGCAATCTAACAATCTCTCTAAAGAACAATTCAGCAACATTTGAGGCATCATCAGTTTTATGACAAGGTATAAAGTGAGCCATTTTAGAGAAACGATCAACAACCACAAAAATACTGTCCCTCCCCTTCTTAGTGCGAGGCAATCCCAAAACAAAATCCATCGAAATATCATGCCAAGGAGAAGAGGGAACAGGCAAGGGCATATACAAACCATGATTACCCAAACGAGATTTAGCTTTTTGACATGTAGTACAGCGTGCAACAAGGCGCTCAACATCACGGCGCATCCGTGGCCAAAAGAAATGGTCGGCCAACACCTCATGTGTCTTGAAAACTCTGAAGTGACCCATAAGACCACCTCCATGCGCCTCCTGTAACAACAAAAGACGAACCGAGCTAGCTGGAATACACAGCTTGTTAGCACGAAACAGGAACCCATCCTGCATATGAAATTTGCCACAAGGTTTGCCATCCTTACAATGCATCATAATATCATGAAAATCAGCATCATTCACATATTGATCTTTCAAAGCTTGCAAACTAAAGATTTTAAAGTCTAATTGGGACAGCATCATATAACGACGAGACAAAGCATCGGCAATCACATTTTCCTTCCCGTTTTTATGTTTAATGATGTATGGAAAAGATTCAATAAATTCAACCCATTTAGCATGACGACGATTCAGATTAGTTTGGGTTCTAATATGTTTCAAAGCCTCATGATCAGAATGAATAATAAATTCGCGAGGCCATAAATAATGCTGCCATGTTTGCAAAGTTCTTACTAAAGCATAAAGTTCTTTATCATAAGTGGAATATTTAAGAGCAGCACCACTTAACTTCTCACTAAAATAAGCAATGGGTTTATGATCTTGCAACAAAACAGCACCCAAACCAATTCCACTAGCATCACATTCCAATTCAAACACTTTATCAAAAGTAGGCAATTGTAAGAGAGGAGCATGAGTTAACCGTTCCTTTAAAGTGTTGAATGCGTCGTCTTGTGGTGCGCCCCACTCAAATGGCGCACCCTTCTTGGTCAGCTCATGTAATGGTGCAGCAATAGAACTGAAATCCCGCACAAAACGACGATAGAAGCCTGCAAGACCAAGAAAACTGCGAACCTGTGTGACAGTCGTCGGTTGGGGCCAACTCTGAATGGCGTCCACCTTGCTGCTATCGACCTCAATGCCCTGTGGAGTAACAACATATCCAAGAAACGAAACACGTTGCGTGCAAAAAGTGCATTTTTCCATGTTCCCAAACAAGTGAGCAGCACGCAAAGCATCAAAAACAGCACGCAAATGATCTAAATGCTCATTCATGGATTTGCTGTATATAAGGATATCATCAAAATAGACAACAACAAATATTCCAATGAAAGACCGAAGAACTTCATTCATTAAGCGCATAAAAGTGCTAGGAGCATTAGACAATCCAAACGGCATAACCAACCATTCATACAAGCCAAATTTAGTTTTAAAAGCCGTTTTCCATTCATCTCCTAATTTCATTCTTATTTGATGGTAACCACTACGTAAATCAACCGTAGAGAAAATTGTGGCACCACTAAGTTCATCAAGCATATCATCAAGGCGTGGTATAGGATATCGATAACGAATTGTAATATTATTAATTGCACGACAATCTACACACATACGCCAAGAACCATCTTTCTTAGGAACAAGCAAAACAGGAACCGAACAAGGGCTGAGAGACTCATGAATGTAACCTTTATCAAGCAATGCCTGCACTTGACGCTGAATTTCTTTCGTCTCCTCAGGATTTGTGCGGTACGGGGCGCGATTAGGAAGCTGTGCGCCTGGAATTAAATCAATCTGATGTTCTATGCCACGAATAGGAGGAAGACCCGGTGGCAATTCAGCAGGAAAAACATCTTTATAGTCCTGCAAAAGGTTAGCAACAGCAGGAGGAATATGCAACATAGGCGCCTCATCTAGTGAAACAAGCATACGAGAGCAAACTAGCGCATAGCAAAGCAGATTAGCATCATGTAATTCATCAAAATCAGCACGTGTAGCAAGCAAGATAGGGTTATTCAATTTGATCTCATATTGAACAGGTGCAACAGGAGGCGATGTAACCAATTTTGCAGCTTTTGTCGCTCGAGCAATATCATCTTTAAGAACTTGTTCAGGTGTCATAGGATGAATAACAATTTTCTGACCCTTGAACTTGAAGGAATAATAATTGGAGCGACCATGATGAACACTATCGACATCATATTGCCAAGGACGGCCAAGCAACAAAGAGCATGCTTCCATTGGAACAACATCACAATCTACAAAATCAGAATAGACGCCAAGAGAGAAAGGAACACGTACCGAGCGCGTTACCTTTATTTTGCCGCCATCATTAAGCCATTGAACGTGATAAGGATGTGGATGCTTCCTTGTTGGCAATGACAACTGCTCCACCAAGGTCGTACTAGCCAAATTGTTGCAACTGCCACCATCGATGATTATACGGACCGCTCGTTCTTGCACAACGCCTTTGATATGAAAAATGTTGTGGCGCTGATGCTTTTCATCCTGAACGACCTGTGTACTAAGAACACGCTGCACAACAAGAGTGGCATACCTGTCGGCGGCACTAGAGTCGACATGAAGCTCCGTATTATCTGCATGATTAGTGGCAAGCATAGTCTGCTGAATATCCTCAGAATCACTAGCAGAAGAATACCCACCGTCGTCACGAATCAACATAGTTCGTTTATTTGGACAATCGCGTATCACATGACCAAATCCTCGGCAACGGTGACACTGAATATCACGAGCTCGTCCAGACGACGAGGAGGACGGCACGAACGATGCAGATTTGGCCGTGGATGGAGCACTCGACTTGGACGTGGTCGAGGAGTGGTCGCGCGACGTGGAAGGAGGTGTCGACCGTGGAGCTGAAGGCGTCTTGGACCCTACAAAAATGTTAGGTCTTGACGAAGATTGTCGATCCTGCACTTCACGTTCAGCTTTACAAGCATATTCAAATAAGGTGGTCATATCATCATAATGCTTATAATCAAGAATATTCTGAATTTCACGATTTAACCCACCCCTAAAGCGAGCCATAGCAGCATCATCCAGTTCAACTAAACCACAGCGAATCATACCCTTTTGCAAAGCTTGATAATAATCCTCTACAGAAAGTGAACCTTGTTGAAAACGCTGCATTTGATTAAGCAAATCTCTAGCATAATATGACGGCACAAAACGATGACGCATAGCAGCTTTTAATGTCGTCCAAGTGGCTGGAATATTATCAGGATATCTTTGTCTATACTCACGCCACCAAAGTAAAGCAAATTCAGTAAATTCACTAATAGCAGCCTTAACTTGTAAATTAGCAGGAATATCATGGCATGCAAATTTTTGTTCAACCTCTAATTCCCAATCAAGATAAGCACCCGGATCATATTTGCCATTAAAAGTGGGAATACGAAATTTTATTTTGGCAAAAGAATCATTAATAGGAACACGTACCCTACGAGCACGACCACGGCGATTGTCGTCCTCCTGCTCGGTGTCGGCGCCGTAGTCACATGCATGTTGCAACTCCGTGAGCTGCGTCGTCATGGTCCCAAGCTGCGTCGACATGGCCTCAAGACGAGTCATGATCGTCGCGAGCGTGGTGCGGGCAGCCGTATCAGCAAGGTCCAGTTGATCAAAACGCTCATTCGACGAAGTGACCGTAGAGTCAAGTCTCTCGTGCATCGTCTTCATGTCGTTTTGTAGACCATCTACTTGTGCCTGGACATCCTGGAGGGTGAGCTCCTCCGACTTCGAGCTGTTTTCTGCCATAGAAACACAAGCAATACAAAAAGCAGGATCCTACAACGAGAGGTGAGTGGTGGATGAAAAGCTCAATCAAAAAGCTGTTATGAAATTCTTACCCGTCCTTACCAAGCACGCAAGCGTGAACTGCAACCACAGGTAAAACCGGTGGAAGATTGGTGGAGCGATTGCGTGGTGAAACAAAAACCTGCTCGTAGTAGAAAATTTGTGGGGCTAGGAGGCTGCACTCAATCCAAGGGTTAGCACAATTCAAACAATAACTGCAAAGCTGAATAATGGTGCTAAACGCGAAAAGATTGCTGCCGGTACAAGTGCAAGAGGAAGGAAAAAGGATCAAAACAAAGTGCAGCAAGAACGCGTCGCCTGTGTTACTCGGCCGCTCTTGTTTTTTTTCTCTTTGTTTTTTCTTTTTTTTTCTTTTTTTTTCTCTTTTTTTTCCTTTTTTTTCTCTTTTTTTTTAATATTTTTTTGCTGAAAATATAAAAAATGAGACCTCAAATAAGCAATTAAGCACAAGCACTTTTCTCTCTCTCTCTCTCTCTCTCTCTCTCTAGAGTAGGAACAAACGAAACCGAGCTGAAACAAACACAGGGCGAGGCGAGCGGGTCACGACGTAACCGAGTAGGATTCGATCAGCGAGGCGAGCGGGACACACGAAACCGAACAGAACTAAACACAGGGCAAGGCGAGCGGGTCACGACGTAACCGAGTAGGACTCGATCAGCGAGGCGAACGGGACACACGAAACCGAACAGAACTAAACACAGGGCGAGGCGAGCGGGTCACGACGTAACCGAGTAGGACTCGATCGTCAAGGCAGTGATTGACCCGGACTCACGGTGCAGCGGAAAAATTTGGCAAGCGAGACGGGGTAAACAGATGCGGCGGAAAGCAAACTGTGGTGGTGAAAACACGCGGCACGGCGGAAGGATACGACGATGATAGGAAGAAAACGATGAAACACAGTGTACCAGCAACGATCAAAAGCGAAAGCACAAAAACTCAACAACGCAAATTATTGAACGAAAGTGCAAGGCTCAAAACCGTACTGGGGTAAACTTTTTTTTTGTAGTTTCTGGTTTATGTGGACTTGGATAAAACTCACCGAGAAACACTGGAATCTGATACCACTTGATAGGTGTAGAGTGCCCGATCTTTCGGCGAGTGGAGATAACTTCGATTTGGTGGATGTCGACCCTCACGATCCGACTACGACGAGCAAGCCGAAGCGCCAATGCAATCGCTGAACCAACTTCCGGAGGATATTAACCTTGTGGTAAACAAGATCAACCTGATCACGAGGATCAATTCTTACGCGCAATCGAAGAACGAGCAAGAATTAGAGGCGAGCAATCTGATGTATTGCACGAAGGTGGAGTTCTGAATTCACGTCGAGAGACGGATGTATAGCTAAGCTAAACTTAAAACAAAACTCGAAGATTACAAGGGGCGCAGCCCTTGACTATATAGGGGGAGGACGAGGCATCTAGGGCCGGCTGAAGTGGAGAGGCGCGCGGTGGAGAGGGAGTCGTGCGACTTGGGCCACGTGGGCCTTCGGGCGACATCATCCTGGGCCGTTGTTCCTTAGCATCAAAACCGTCTTCAATTCCTGGGCTCGAGCTCTAGTGATTGGGCCCGCGTGGTGTTAGGTGTTGTTCTCGTTTGGGTTTGCGTTTGAGGGGTTTTTGTGGGTTTTGTGAAGGGGGGGAGCCTAAGAAGAGAAGGAAAAATGAAAGAAAACAAAGGGAAAAACAGCCTGGTGTGAAAGTGAGCAGGTGAGCCTAAGGAAAACTACATTCGCGCCCATTCTCTTGGAAATTCATCCTTTCACTCTGTCCTTGTTGATCTACCAGTAGCCATTGTCTACCACCTGAACAGATCACAACGCAAACATGAGACATTATGTATATTTCTGTCCACAAAACAAAAATTGTTGTTTTTTATATAATTTGTACATTAAAGGATCCTAATAGCCTTTTTCTTTTCAAGGTTTTATGGACTTTCATGGTGGTTATGCTCCTTGTTCTAGGATACTGACAGGAAGACTGCAACCATTCTGGTGATCTAGTTGTATTCTATGGGCCAAAGCCTTACGGTTGTATGTTTATCCTTCCACTCAGATGGTTTCATAGGCGTCAGAGATTGTGGAACAGACCGCCGCTTATGTTCGTACCTCAAGGGCCTTCTCTTTCTAGGTTTAGTCTCTGTGATGGCCAGTTTATTTGTTGCGCTAACCTCACAATTTCGGATTGCTTTGCTAGCCATTCTATGGATTCTTGCCTACTGGATGGTGTATTCTTCTGTGAGTGGAAACTTTACCTGTATGTTTTGACATATTGTGTGCCTTTTATGTTCAGAGATGAATTTAGCACATCCAAAGTACTCATGAAAGGATGTGCTAACGAAAAACAAAGAACTTGCTTTGTTTGTCTAAATTAAACATGACTATTCTGTTAGATATTTAATTATCCCCCAATCGTGGTTAACTACTCTTGCTGCAGATGATTAACGAGGCACTTCCTGTGGGGAAAGGAGTTCATTGCCACAATAATTCGAGATAAGTTGAGAAAGTAGTTATTGAAGAGCACAACAATCAGCAGATTTAATCATTTAAAAACATCTCAAATATTTCCTTTACTAAGGTAATTTTCCCCTTGGGCAGCTCAGTAATCTTCTGGTTCTGTCTTTTTTGTGAGAGAATAATTCTCTTCCAGTTACCTGATTGTTCTATGTGTTTTCTTGCTCAGATTGGACAAGCATGTCACCATTGATTAAGAGAAACATCATTTGGGACACAATCATGGAGTCGGAGGGCATATGAAAACATGATGGGTCTCATCCTCTTCTTGCCTATTCGGCTTCCTTTCATGGTTCCCTTTGTCTCGCAGAGTTCCAGACTCGGTTGCTGTTCAACCAGGCCTCCAGCCGGGGCCTCCAGATCCTCAAGGATCCTCGCCTGGTCAGAAGGATATTGGCGAGTTGAATGACCGAGCTTCATGCATCATGTGAACTCGTTTTCAGTGCCAAAGCAAAACAACGAGGGTCACACGTCACACTTCGCATGTGCCTTTTGTTCACCAATCGATTTTGGGTGTCTCAACAAGGCTTATATAGATTCTAACTGGAGCTATTGTTGGTCTTTCAGTATTCTTTGTTTTCTATTTTGCTGTAATGTAACAGTTATTAGAATTAGCACCGGAAACCGGTAACGAGATTCCACATATACAAACTTCTCATAAAGAAACATTGACTGAGCTCATTTTACTGACTTCTATTGTAGTTATCTGCTTCTGTTTCCCACTCATTTGTGATACTTCTGCTGAAGACAATGATTTTGGCTGAAAACATGATTTAGCAGTGTTGATATTGTTGTCATTCAATGCTTACCCCACGAAATCTGATGAGGATTAATATGGAAAGTGATAGAAGACAGAAATATATTATAACTTTACACGAGGAAAGGAAAAGGTGAACTGATTCAACATAGTTTATTAAATTTGCATTTCACTTCATCCACAAGTCCAATATAAACTGAGATATGTGAAATGAGATTGAATAGTTGCTTTTTGAGTCATCATCCTGGAGCATGACACTTCGACAGTGGTAAATCATGTGTAACTTAGCACAATTCCATTAATAAATTATTGGCTAACATTCTCCTATTGTGCTAGAAATTAGTTCTTACATAATACAATGGCATCAAACAAATAACAACCATCATTGCAAGATCTATTACATAATACAATGCAAAAGCATCTAATGTTATATGGCCATATGCCTAGATACCACTAACACCTACAACTACATGTCCAAGAACCGGAGCAAGATTACTCATAAGAGGTGAAGTTGGTATGTATATATCAATTTCATCAATGTTGGCCGATCACGTAGCGTCAAAGCCATGTTCATTTGCCAGATGCAAGAGGCAAATGATATATAGTGTGGCGATATTTCTGTTGCTGTAGCATCAGGGTTGCTGCTTGGAAGATCTTGCAGTACCTCAGAAAGGCGCAGCGAGGATTCCACTTCCTCTCCTTCCTGCAGGACAAACTACAGTCAAGTATTGTATTGCCGTGGTCTTATTGAAAACAAGACAGGACGAATGTGATATTTGAAAGAAGTAGATGGAAGTAGTCATGCAATGTTAACCGTTGATGGTACTTTAACCAATCATATAATTTACTTATGATATAAGTAATTATCTGTGACTATCAGTGAGATTGGCACATTACCTGATCTCATCATTTCGCCGATGTGTGGATGTGATTCCAAGAACTTCTTTTAAGGCATGAACATCCACCTGCTTTGATACTTTGTCGTATTGTATATCAATCTTGTTGACCTTTGATTCAAGAAACAAAACAAGTTAAATTAAACTGATATTTTTGAACTCATAAGCATAGTGCCCATGATGGCAAGTATAGCTTGGAGTCCATAACACATTGACAAAAGTTTTAAATTCCAAATATAAATCTGATATGTGCTCCAAACATCCATAGTGCCACGTTATAGAAACTAAGATTTATCTTTGAAAGATGCCTTCATGAAAAAATAGAATCAAGAGACAAGAAAGAAATTGAGGCATATCAAAATAACTTAGGCGCATACTCAAAAGGATTAAAAAAACAGCAGGTAACAAATCTGAGTATTCTAGTTGCGCCATGGAATTACAAAATATTGTAAATACATGATACCATATACCATTGAGGCCTTCCACAATGTTTGCTTGATGCCAAGAGGAGAGCATTTCGCATAGCTCCACGCCCTGTGGCTAAAGATGCATGGTGCCTCAAACCAAGAGCGGAGCGACTACTAGCTCTGGAGCCTGTTCTTTACGGAACATTCTTTCACAGCACAAAGGAGTTTCAGAGAATAGATTTGGTGCAAGGGCGAGTGTATGTGGGTAAGGCAAGAAAGGAGCAAGATGCAAGCCCTGCTATAATAATCATGCTCTACTTCCAAGCCCAGAGGACCGATCGTGTGCTGCAGTTGAATTGTCCCTTACAGATCTGAGAGGTATGAAGTGGGGATGAAGTTGGAATGGAGCTAATCAAATGACTGGATAGATAGCACCAGGGTAGACTGGGGAATCTTTATGTTTTTATGACAGGATAAACAGCAGCAATGAGAGCTCAAGAGAAGCAAAAGCTTTTAAGAGAAGGAGAAGACTACACATATCTATATTTTACTCAGTGGGAGTCCATGAGTGATGCCCCACACTGTCCCATGAAGAATGATGCCATTTACTCAGTGTTGTGCCCGTTTTGCCTTATTACATCGATAGTATTTTCTAAACTTGTTGTAATTGACTGTTGAGCTGTATTTTCCAACTAATCTAAGGAAATACTGATTCCTCAAAAAAAAAAAAGAAGGAAACACTGGTTTCTTGGATAACAGAGATGACAACAAGTTGTTACGTGTGCAGTACACTCCATTCCATATCATGTGTATGTGAGTGAATGGGTGTGGGGGCACATACAAATATATATAGCATCATAGTAGATTCGGCATCATGTTAAGAATAATGTGTTTGCTGTTTCATCCTAGTAGCCCAATAAGGACCATTAGCATAGGTACTCGAGGAATACTCATGATAACTGTCTTACAACAATTCCCTAAGGGAAAATGGATATCTTAAAGGAAAAGAGACAAGGAAGAAGAAACACACCTGTCTTGGTTTATTTATAAGACTTACTGGCTCCTCTAACATCACCATAGGCATGTCCTTCATCGACATGATCACTGCAGAAATTATCATCATCCCAGGGTCCAGAAGGGATAAAGTCATCATTTCCTCACTGCATCATCTACAAGGAAAAATGTGTTTCTAGCCAACTTTATTTATCAGGAAAGTAGTGCAACCAAATTGGCATAGCAGAAAACTAAATCAGCAGACAGCTCCAACATATCAAAGTGTAATATACTGTTCAGTAAACATAGTTCAATTGGATGGCAGCTAACATCTTGCCATCGATGATCAGCAGGGTGCAATTCTCATTTCCATTTCTTCAGGCAGAACTTACATGCCTAGTAACTTAGCAACTGGCTTGGATATTATGAGCATATGAATCTAACCAGCAGCTACATTTGCAATATGGGCAGGTGCTTTCAAGATCCAAAGACAACACACACAAAGCATAATGAAAATATGGAAGAAAAACAGTTGTGTGGCTGTGCACATTAGTAGTATTTGCTGGGGGAAATTCAAGATCATTCCTGGACCTCTTGACAATATACACAAAACTTTTGGAAGCATGTCCCCGAACAAGGTGACAACCAATGAAGCAATTTCTTCACTTGAATTATGTGACAAACTTACCAAGTGACTTTCTTCTTCTTCGTGCAAGACACTACAAAATTTCAAGAGTTATCACAAATAAGAAGTCTATGAGGCATGACAACAATAATTTTCATGACAAGTAAACATTACAAAACATCTGGGAGAAGAAGTAGTTTAACAAGGCTTTCTGGTCGGTAATGGCAATCTCTGGAGTTTATTGCTGCAGGTAGCTTATTTTGCGGCAGCAGCAATGCCTTCAGGTTTTTGGGATGTGCGATATATTTGGAGCTCGTGTTCCAATGCCTTTGTAAAATCAATATCAGGTTCTCCTTGGCTCTTTTCTTCTTCATCTTATTTGGCATTTCTGTTTCACGGATGACATCACGACTCCTCCAGATTGTATGAATGGGAGTTCAAACATCAACAAACCCTATCTTAAGTAAACACAAGGGGCTTATGTGACATACAGTACCTTTAGCTTCCGATATTTCCAATGCTCGGTCCTGCCCATGCATTTGTTTTTGAAGAGCCCATACCAGCAACAAGAGGCCTGATATTTTTTCAAGCCTTTCATCTACAACAGGATCTTGAGGAATCTCAACAGTGTATCCATTGAACTCCTGCCACGATATAAGTGTAAAATAAGGTTTGTTTTCTGAATAACTAAGTCTTACAAAACTTAAATAGAAGGTAGACAATTTGAATCATTGAAAGCATCAACAGAAGCAGCATATTTCATGGCACTTAGTATGTGTCAATAAAATATAAGAATCTGGATTATGTTAATTCAGTTATATTACATGGCATGTCTGAATTTTCAATTTTGCATATCCTGCCGAAAATACCTCTGGATAGTTTGTAGGTTGGAATCCATCAGGTTGCAGTTGTCATCAGATACATCTCATTGTCATCACAACCACCAAAATCCCACGTTCCAGAATCATGTGGCATACTATCATTATTACTGGGCCATTATCGTTACCATTTGATCTTCCATCATTGGCATTGGCCCAGAAGATGCCTCATGTGATGGCCTTTGGTTTTCTTCATCCAACTGAGCCACAATGTTCCTCAGAGTGGGAGAGATATCCTCGCATAGAGGCATTTTAGCAACCACTTCCTCAGTTTGCTCTGTCCAGGAGTAGAATCTTTTGAAGCCTCATTGCAAACAAAATGTAAACACTATGAAAAGCAGTGAGAAACACTGATATTACCTCTAGCAAATGAAAGGTCAATCACTTCAGCTTCTCAGTTTGCACATCATTTAAGATACACTTATCTGGTGCTTCAAATGAATCAAACAGAACACGGCAACTGCCATAAACTCCAAGGTTGTACGCAGGAGACCTTTCGCCCCACCTTCATCAAACTGAGGAGTAGTTTGATGATACAGAGGATCCACCGTAAAAGCAACTAGCAGCAAATGACACATAATGAACTTCTTTCAGCATCATGTTAGAATAGTTTGGAGAAGCACGGTGAGAACAAGCTTACATACCAACAAATTCTTTACATTAAGGGCCTCGAATGAGGACTCCAAGGTTGAAGCAGGTGAGACACTATAAGGAAAGTCACAAACAAAATGATACAGAGTTGAAGTGATGAAAGTAAACAACTGGTTCAATGAGACATCCGCCTATCAGCGCCTTTTTGCTGATGCCTTCGTCTTGTGACGGTTCTGCATTGGCGCCGGTTTCCACATCTTTAATGGCAAGCATCAAATTAGAGCAACATAATCAGAAAAATAGACCTTCTAAGGATAAATAGTAAATAAAAACATGTTATCACTACAGGTAAAGTAGAGCGGTCCATGACAATGTTTAATACAAGGAATACGTGAAAAGAACAAATGCACAGAATTCAACTAATGGCATTATTCCAGAGGAGGATACTTATTGAATAGAGTATACAAACTCTTTATATAATGGTGAGAATTTTCTCTGAAAGCACGACCTTTCAGTAACTAATAAAGCCAGCTTTGCGCCAAAAAACTCATGAACACATGCTACATGCTAACATATACTGGAACCTTTTATCCTTGACTTGAGGGCCAAAGCCAGGATTAATACAATCTTCCTATTATCTAAAAGAATATTGGAACCTTTTACTCAAAGTTGTTCAGTGATACTCAGCAAAATGAGAGCAATTTGCATCTGATACGGATGTAGTTAAAGACTCAGATTGAAGCAGACCAGAGTCCATAGCGAGTTGATCCTTACCTCCTCATCACCCCTTCCGCACGATTGATCCCGCCTAGCACCTTGTAGGCCTCTGAGTGACCGATCACGCGCAGCGAGTAGATCTTCACCCCTGCCTCCAAAGTGCAGCTAGCCTGGTACCAAAACCACATGATTCCATCATTTGGAAAATTGCAATCATGCCGTATGAATTCCACTCCCAAATCGGGTTAAAGCAGGTCGAAAATGGGAAAGTTTTGCATTCGGCAACTTCTGGAAGTTGGTCTCGTCGTCCTCCTCACCTGCTGGATGATCTCGCTGAGGTGGTCGATGAGCCCCAGCTCCCATGTGTTTTCTGGTTAATTTTCTGCCAAAAAATTTCCCAGAACAAAAAGAAAAGAAAGAGATTAAGCCTAGCGAGAGGAACCGAGCGGCCTAGGGTTACGGGAGGAAGCGCGTACGTTCTCGGATGCGAGCTTGATGCAGTTGTGGAACAGATCCATGACCTCGTCGCGGTGAGGGATTGTGTGCGGGGCCACCGAGGGCGCGCGGAGCGAGGCGGCGGAGGAGCGGCGGCGTACGGACGCCGCCGCGCGGGCCGCGGCGCGGGCACGGGCGCGCTCGAGCTGGTCGTCGTTTGAGCCAAGCGGAACGCCGGAGGCGGTGACTGCAGCAGAACCGAGCGCCCGCCGCCAGTGCCGCGGGGTGGCGGCGGGGTGGGCCGCGGCGGGGGTGTCCTGCCGACGGCATCCTGTGTGGTGGAGGGCGGCGTTTGGGGAGGGAAGGGGAGGAGACGAGGAATCGAAGGGTCTGGGAAATTTTGGTGCGTTGGGGGTCCTCCCAGTCGTTACCTTCAAATTTTGAGGAAGGCGTGTGCGGGTCGGACACCCCAACGGCCGGATTTGGAGGCCAATCGTGGGCTGTGAAAGTTGGACATAGCCCAGCCCACGCTAGGTGCTGTCTCAGTCTCAGCTTTGCAGCACTTTGGAATATAAAGTATCTATAGTGGCAAACAGACCGTGCCGGAAGGTTTCGGCGCTGCGTGTCCCCGCGCGGGTTTCACGGGCGACTCGAAAGTCCAGTCTCGGTTTGGCATCTTTTGTCAAATCGATCCCTGTTTTAGTACTAATCCAGTTTCTCATCAATTCTCTACCAATTCTCGAGTAGGGTAGGTTCCACAATCCATAATTTGCGGTCTTCTTTCTTATGAGGCGGCGAATCAAGGACGAGACGGTTAGCCAAGGCGGTGGCGATGGCAGATCTGAGGAAATGGATCTGGAGTAGGTGATGAAGGGGTTGAAGTTGTCATCGGCGGAGAGGAAGGGATCAAATTGGGGAAGCAGATCGCCGGTGGCGGCAAGAAGGGCGATGAATGGCATGCTGTAGGAAGGCACTATCTAAGAAATCGATCTCGGCTGAGGGGATCTCACAAACTCTTGGCCGGATCTGGTGCTCGGATCGTGGAATGATTTGCAAGGATATGGGAGACAATGTCTTCCTGTTCAGTTCAACCACCGGCGGGGGCAAGAAGGGCGTTGGAGGATGGTCCATGGATGAGGGGTCAAATCTATTGTGATGGTGCCGTATGAGGGAGACGTGCGCCGGAAGCGATGGAGTTCAATCTCATACCAATCTGGGTGCGTGTCCTGCAACTCTTAATGGGCTTCTGAAACAAGAGGTTGCGGCAATCATCGGTAATGAGATCGGGGAGTTCTTGGATGTTGATGTTGAGGAAAATGGTACGGTGGCTGGCCGTTATTTAAGGGTGAAGTACGCATTGATATTCGCAAACCTTTGCTGAGAGGAATCACAGTGGAACTTGAGGAAGAAGAAGATGAGGGAAGATGGTGTCCGCTGGAGTATGAGTATTTACCGGAGTTCTGCTTGCTTGCGGCATCTAGGCCACACTGACAGGGCATGTGCAGTGGCGCAGGAGGAGAGTGGAAGCCGCGCTATGGTAAATGGCCGAGAGTTTATGCCACCTCGTAGAACGCTATCGGAGGAGATAAGGCCAAGGAATGGACCAACCTGGCGCGCTCCCGAGCGTGGTGCACGTAGCAGCGGAAATTGAAGGGAGAAGGAGGAAAGGACTTGGTGTGATGTGAAGAGGGGAGTGGCGGTGCCTATGATAGATGTACTGGATGTGCGGGGCAGAATGAGAAGAAGGAGGTCCCTGTAGCATCCCCACGTGTGGGGGCAGAAGGGAATGGGGCTCTGGCTATAGCCCCAACTGGGAGTGATGGCAGCCAAGAGAAGGATGGGTCTGTTGAGCGTGAGCATTTGCATGGTACTGTTCATGTGAGACAGGGGGATGCAGGGAGAAAGGTAAAGAAGATTGGGGGCCCTCGGGGTGGGAGTACATACAGGAAGAGACCACGTAATACTCCAAAGATGCAGGAGGGCAAAGGCATTGTCGGTATTAGGGCAGAAGAGAGGTGCTGTAGAGGTATGGAGCTAGATGATCCGGCTCACTGTGTGAAAAAGAACAAGATGCCAGTGGAGGGGAAACACGGGGTGCTTCGAGAAGCCTGTGGGGTTGGTTCCAAGGTTGTTGGGGCTAGAGTTTGATGATTATAATGAGAAAGCGGGGCTGTCGGGTCAGCTCGCGAGAAGAAATGAAGATTATAACTTGGAACTGCCGGGGATTGGGAAATCGCCCGGCAGTTCGGGGGCTTCTGGATCTCCAGAAGTAGAAAGGGGCTGACATTCTCTTCTTGTCCGAAACTAAAATGGACAAGCGGAGAATTGAGAAATTTAGGTGGTTGTTGGGGCTCACAAACATGGTTATAAGGAGTGTGTGGGTAAGAGCGGGGGCTTGGCGATGTTTGGAGGAGGGGTGTTGATGTTAGTCTTAAAAAATTTAAAGTTTATATTGATGTTGATGTGGCCGATGGCAATGGTGGCTCTTGGCGTTTCACTAGGCTGTATGGGGAGGCATCATCGGACAAGAAGGATAAAACGTAGGAGGCTTTGAGGTCCTTGCACGCTGCGGGATCAGGTCCCTCGCTTTGTGCAGGATATTTCAACAAATCTTGTTTTCCCATGAGAAACAAGGGGGGGGGGGGCTCGGCCCCCTATGTGTATGGAGAAGTTTTGATTGGCTTTAGATGCTGCGGGCTACATAGACCTTGGCTACAAGGGTGATACTTTCACCTGGAGAAACCACAACCATAGAAGGGAGAGTATATTCGAGAGAGACTGGATCATGTGGTGGCTAATCTGCAGTGGCAGCATATGTTTCCTTTGGTGGAGGTGGTCAATGGGGATCCACGCCACTCAGATCATCGCCCAGTTATTATTCACCTTGAAGGTGTGCAATCATGCCAAGGGGCAGGAACGCAACAGGCTGAATGTTTCGAATTTGGCTCGATGGCTCAAGGAGAGGGTGTGACGAGTTAGTGAAGAGAGCATGGACGGAAGCTTTTCTGTGGGATGTCAAAACTTAAGAGTGCGGTGTTTATCAATTTAGTCAAATTTCTAGTATTTGAAAACATTAAGAAGCTAAAGAGGGAGCTTGCGGCTTGTCTAAAAGCACCTGTCTAAATCAGTCAGTGCATAAGGAGTTATGTTCTTCGATACAAGTTAGATAAACTGAAAGAACAAGGACATATTGGAAACAAAGGGCGCATGTGGATTGTTGACAAGGAGACAGAAATACCAGTTTTTATCATGCACATGCATCCCATAGGAGGAGGGTTAATAAGATCAAACACTTGAGAAAGGAGGTGGCTCCTGGGTGGAGGAGGGCGAGTTAAAGGAGTTCATTGCGAGCCAGTATGCGCAGCTGTTTGCCTCACAAGGGGTGGCTCGGGTGAAGGAGGTGATCGAGAAGGTGCAACCACGAGTAACTGATGGGATGAATGAAGGCCTTTGTTTGGCATACACGCTGCAGAAATTCGAGAGGCTCTAGAGGGGATTGGCGACCTAAAAGCACCCAGCCAGACTGTTGCCAGCTTTGTTTTTCATAAAATTTTAGAAAGTAGTAGGTGCAAAGGTGCAGGAGGAGGTCCTGCGGTATTGAATGGTGGGGAGATACCGCCAGGTTGGAACGATACTACAGTTGTTCTTATTCCCAAAGTGAAGGTCTTAGCCAATAGGCTGAAGGTACTTTTGAATGATATTATATCCCTAATCAGAGTGCTTTGTCCTGGACGGTTGATCACGGGAACGTACTTGTGGCATATGAGATGACACATTACTTGTAGAATAGAGATGGGGAAAAGATGGGTATATAGCTTTAAAATTGGACATGAGTAAGGCATATGACAGGGTGGAGTGGGATTTCCTTGAAGCTATGTAGGAAACTGGGATTCACGAGGAGCTGGTTAAGCTACTGATGAACTGTGTTCGCTCTGTACGATACAGAATCAAGGTGAATGGAGAGCTGACCGATCTAATTATTCACCAAAGGGGCTTGCGACAGGGTGATCCACTCTCTCCCTACTTGTTTCTTATATGTGCAGAGGGGTTTTATTCTGCTACATGATGCCGAAGCTAATAATATGATCCAAGGAATTCGATTTGTAGAGGAGGCCCAGTGTCTCCCATCTTTTGTTTGCGGATGACTCGCTTATTTTGATGAAAGCCAATGAAGAGAGTGCTGATTGCCTTCAGATATCCTGGTTTTGTATGAGGAATGCTGAGGACAAAAGATAAATAAGGAGAAGTCGGCTATCCTATTCAGCAAGAACATGGGGAATACCCGTCGGAGTGTAGTTGAACAAATTTTGCAAGTTAACTCGGAACAAACAAATGAGAAATACCTAGGCTTGCCCGTGTATGTTGGTTAATAAAAAAAAGAGTCTTTCCAATACCTGAAAGACAAGATATGGAAGCGTATACAAGGATGGATGAAGAAGCTGCTCTCAAAAGCAGGAAAAGAAATTTTGATAAAGGCGGTAGCTCAGGCGATCCCTACTTATGCCATGTCTTGTTTTGATCTCACTAAGAGCTTGTGTGATGAAATCAGCACAATGATCTGCCGTTACTGGTGGAGTCAACAAGATAAGGATAAAATGCACTAGGTGGCATGGGAGATGATGCTCTTACCTAAGAAGGATGGTAGCTTAGGATTCCGTGATTTACATCACTTCAATCTGGCTATGCTGAGTAAACAGGTTGGCGGTTGAGCCATAACCGGAATCTTTTTGCGGCAGGGTTCTTAAGGCAAGATACTTCCCAAACTCAGATATACTACATGCTGGTATCAAACAAGGGGATCGTTATACTTGGCGAAGCTTGGTCCAGGAATTGAGTTGGTGAAGAAGGGGATGATTTGGCGTGTGGGGAATGGTGAATCCATCAATATTTGGGAGGATCCATGGTTGCTGAGAGGCTTGACAAGGAAAGTGAGTAATTTCAAAGGACCTGTAACACTAAGCCAAGTCTTGGAGTTGATTATCAAGACACCAACCAATGGGATGAGGACCTCTTGTGCTGGCTATTTCACGATGATGATGTGAAAGTAATCTTGTCCATTCCACTAAGAAGAAACCAGGAAGATTTGCTAGCTTGGCATTTTGATACGAAGGACGGATTTAGTGTAAAATCAGCTTACAAAGTAAGTGTGGATAACGCAATGACTAGTCATGGTCTTGCCTCAGGGGGCACTATTCATTGTCCGACAATGGGGATCAACTTTCCATGGAAGAAGATCTGGGCACTAAATGTACCAAATAAAGTTAAGCATTTCGCATGGAGGTTAGCCACAACAACCTATCATGAAGCGGAAATTGAAAGTCGAGGTATGGAGATTGACACGAGGTGCCCGATGTGTTGATTGGATGAGGACGCTGGTCATTTGTTCTTCAAATGTAAACACGCAAAAACAGTCTAGCAGGAGCTTATGCTAGAAGAGAGACGAGAAGCAATGGAATCAGCCACTGAAGTTTTTCGCGTAATATGGTCATGGGAGCCAGAAATACAACAAAATGTGATCACCATCCTGTGGAAGCTCTGGTCTGTCCGGAATGATGGTCAATGCTGGTGGTGCGGTGTGCAATCCGTCAGCATGTGTGACCTTGATCCAGCGGCATATTGCAGATTTTGAACTCTACCTACAGAAGCCTGATACTCCTAGACTGACAGCCCTGGTGCGATGGCATCCACCAGATGAGAATGTCATCAAAATGAATGTTGATGGTTCTTATTTGGAGAACTCAGGTACAGGAGGTTGGGGATTCATTGGCCGAGACCATGATGGAAAATCGGTTGGCTCAAGGGCAGGCAGGATTGATCATTGTGATGGTGCAATGACGGCAGAGCTCATAGGGGTTCTGCGG